>CAVOJK010000533.1:0-37058 GCA_963695495.1 Hololepta plana
CGCTCTTTTGCAAATTTGCTCTTTATCGATCGGAAATCCTCTTTTACTCATGATAATCTTTATCTGATATGCTAATGTCGAGAAATATACATACAAACATGGTGTAAACAGTGTAGTACAATGAACAAAACGACACAAATAACTTTTTCCGAGATTTCTTCGTGAACAAGCAAATATGCGACGCTGGTGCCTTCTGCAATGTTTCACATAATTTTCATTTCTATTTTTCTCTCTCTCTCTCTCGCATCCTTTTGCGCTCTTTTCTCTCGCTACCCAGCCCTTTCTCTCTTTCTCTCTCCCTCTCTCTCTCCAGCCCTCTCTCTCTCCCCTCTCTCAACTTCCTGCCCGTTCCTCTTTTTCATCCCCTAGCGTTCCCAGATCGTATCTTGTTTCTTTATAAATCTCTTTTTCCCACTCTCTCTCTCTCTCTTACCCTCTCTCTATTTCTTTCTAAATCTCTTTTTCCCTCCCCTCCCCTCTCTCTCTCTTCCCTCTCTCTCTCTCTCTCTCTCTCTCTCTCTCTCTCTCTCTCTCTCCCGCTCTCTCTCTCTCTCCCTCTCTCTCTCCCTCCCTCTCTCTCTCCCTCCCTCTCTCCCTCCCTCTCTCTCTCCCTCCCTCTCTCTCTCCCTCCCTCTCCCTCAAGGAACGTACCTGCGTTCCATCGCGCTCGCCCTCCCAGTGTCGTAGCATTCACCGACAAGTCGAGTCGGATCTGTGAAAACGGTTTTTTCGACCATCGATCATGGTGGAAAACTCGAGCTGGTTTTTCTCTTACTTGTTAGTGTTTCTACTTCTCAGGAAGAAAAAAATGGACCCCGCTCAAAAAATTCAGTTATCCGGCTATTGGATCAATCTCCGTAATCTTTCGAGTGACCTTCATTCACTCATGCACTCCCTTTCTCACAAATGTCAGACAACATCGTCGAAAGTACCTAAATTCCATCGCGTTCTCTTCAAACGGTCGAGCGAGCGCCATCAATCGGACCTGAACCCGATTTTTCATAATCCGTCATAGCAGAAATATCAAGCCAGTCCTAATCTTCTCTCAGACTCAGACTTCTCTGTAGTGAGAGTAGAGGTCTTGGGTCTTCGGAAAACCCTGTTACAAGTTTTGTGCTTTATTCCTCAGCTACAGTAATCTCGTGCAAACCGCTGTCTTTGCCTTTTTCCCAACAAAGTTAAAAATAGTTTCACAACAAAGAAGCCAGAGGGTTTCAGCATTCAACTTCGAATTCTGGATTACTGTACACATATGGGATTCAGTAAATTACTATCTAACCGGGTAACTGAAGCTCAACAAGTTTTTCATGGAGTCATTTTCCCATATCGCAAACAGATAAATCTCTAGATATAAAAAGAACACTTCCCGTCGAACTTCAGATAGAAGTGATTGAAATCGGACCCGGGAACCTATAATTTTCACAATAGATCATAGTGGAAAAACTGAGCTGTTTTTCTTCCGTTATCCGTTCCACAAAAACGTAAATAGAGGACCCTCGTCGAAAACCTCCGCTACTCAATTTTTGTAATTATTTCTACTTTATAGTAATTCTTTACGGAAAATCTCTTTGCATCCTTCATAACACTGTACAGAGGATTTTTCCGAGAAACCGAGCAGTTTTTATACTAAAAACCATCTGGATCACTGTTCATTCGAGATTGAATGAATAACCACTTGACCGGGTTACTGTAGCTCAGATAGGTGTTTTCGCGTATTATTTTGCTCCTTTCACGCATTCTTTCTCAATATAACTCTTGAAGATTGAACAACTAGCCTGATATTTTGATAAATAAGCCCTCCGCCGTAGAATTAAAGCAGATCGTAACGGAGTACTGAAATAAATATTCGTTATTTCGATGTTTCACTACTTAAAAATAATAATCTGTTTTTCACCAATTCTAGTAAACGTAATCCCACGTTCCAGGAGGTTACAGTAACCACTTTCTGCCAATTTCAAACGATCTGCTAATCAGCTCGATCTGTTGAGAGTTAGCCCCAAAACAATTTACTTTTGAGCAAATTTTACAAAGAATAGAAAACTACAACACAAACAGTGAGAACTTCTATAAAATGGTTGAATAATTTTCATCAACAATTTTTAGGAAGATAGACCAGTTTTCGAACAGAATGAATCCAAGACTCCCGCTTCGAAACTGACACTTAATTACAATTTTACATGAAAAATTTGAAAAGAGCAACTAACTTTGGAGATAACCTGGCTATCCTGCATCATGGGAAGCGGAGTAGAACGTGCTCTGAGCGCTGCCTATAAGAGGGAATTTTAGACTTTATAATTTAAAGGGTAGCCGCCTTGATCGAATTTTTACTTTTCGAATGTCGCACAATTTTTCAAAAACAAGTTTCATGTCCAGGTAGGACAGTAGAATTGAGTACGATAATTTTCTCACCAAGAGAATAGTAATATACCAATGAGAACTCTAGTTTGGCAAATAATAACGTATGTAAATGATGTTTCCATGATTACCTGAACGATGCGTTGAGAGTAAAATGAAACTCAACAAGAAACAACAGTTCATTCCAAGTTCGGAAAATTTATAGTGTTTTTTCGAAAATATACTTCCGCATTTACGGCAGGAAACAAACACTTGGAGTACTCACATCATAGACTCATCACAGCTGGAGCTGCCCCGAGCATCCTGTTATGCCACCTGAAAAAAGAGAATCAACTGCTGGATTGAAAAGAGAGATGAAGCACACATAAAATGAACAACTGACAAATTAGCGAGGTGAATCGGAAACGAAAGATGGAAAGGTAAAGACCGATCAATACATCGACGACTCTTCGAAATTCGCCGCGACGCGTCACGCGCCGCTCCAGTTCAATGCGTTCATGTTCTCAACTACAGTAGCTAGCGTGAAATATTGACGGTGGCACCGCGGTGAGATTGAGCCACGGTGACCACCGCGGTGAAATTTTTTTACTGCGAAAAACGCGGTGTCCCCGCGGTGAGTTTGGACCAGAGCTAGACATTGATGATTTCCAGATACGACTCCAAATGGAAGCATCGCTACACGGAAATACAGCTTCGTGAGGCGGGCATCAAGAAGAAGGTGGTTATCGATACTTTCTAGATCTTGTGATTGACTGAAGATCTAAAAAATCGTTCTTGGAGAAGTTATAAATTGTCTTTGTGAATCAATTCTTCCCAGGATTGGCCAGAGAATAAGGCTGGCTGGGTCGTGCCTCTCATGAGCATTTGCGAGAAGGTTTGGTATACAGCCCGAAGTTTGCTGAGAATGATCGATTCAGGCTGGAATCGATGCGCAATTCTTCTCGAAGAATCGTTTCGTGAGCTTGGATGAAGCGCGAGCTCACGTCTTGTGGCAGCGACTCATTGCGCCTTCTCCACCGTCCAAGTGGCTCGCTGATATTCATCCAGAGTCGATCAGGTTGGATGAGCTTATTCTCCCACAGTCATGCAGAACAACTTGAAATAAACGTTCTACAGAAATCCGCAGCTCGAGAAGTTTCTCGCCATGCAGTTGGACTGCCGGTAAGTTCTACTATGGCCATGCATGAGAAGATGGTAATGCTTGCAGTGCAATGCAGTCGCGCGTCGCTCTCTTCAATCATCGCCTTCACACTGATCGTGATTGCGTGCGAGTCCACGGGCGATGTTCGTAGACACTTTGCTGCTGACAGTTTCACACTAAGAATATTATCTAATCATATCATCTTCAGACTACAACAATATCAATCTGGGCAAGCGCATGTTTGGACCTGCGCGCAAGCAGAAATACTCTAGAACGATTCTTGGCGGAATAGAGAGGAGGTGAACACGATGACGTTTTCTAATAATAATAATAAAAAGTTTTATCATGGAACTGGTAGGGTAAAAAGCGATGGAAAAAGTGAGGTTCGTACATGATAAATTGTGATCGCACTACTAGGAGCGAAAATTAAATAAGTAATACTATATGAACGGTTGTCTGTTATTTGGTTATTGGGTAAATGGTTGATGTGTTAAAAAAAGAAAGAAAGCTAAGGTTGATTTATGATTTTTTGTATCTGAGAGCGGAAAGAGTTTGAGGTGGTTAGCGATACTGTTGTGTGTGGTAGATGATTCCAGATGTTACTTACTCTACTAACTATAAAAGGGGGATATGAGGGGACTTTGTGGTAGGGGCGGATGCAATGAGGATGTCGGAGGCGGTTATTGATGGGGGACGGGGTCAGGAAGGTGGCAGGGAGATCGATAAAGCAGCGCCAGGTTTTCAATATAGTTGTGAGATCGTTGACGAGTCTTCTGCTTTCGAGTGTAGGGAGATTGAGAAGTAGGAGGCGGTTTTGGTATGACGTAGGGGTTAGGGAGCAACGTTGGAAGACTTTTCTTGTGAAGGAGCGTTGTACTTGTTCAATTTTTTTGACATGGGCTGATTTTTCGCTGTTCCATAAATCGCTACAGAATTCAAGTATTGGGCGTATGTATGTACAAAACAATCTTGCGTACAGCATGGGACTCTTTGAACGGAAAGATCGGAGTGCAAAGTTACATCTGGCTGAAGCTGAGTTACAAATGGATGTGATGTGTTGGGAGAAATCAAGATGGTTATTGTATGTTACGCCTAGATCTCTAACTTGGGTGACGACGGGAATTGAGGTCGACTGGATTGTGAAAGGAGGATGAGAAGGAGGATGTTTGCCGAGAATCATAACGACAGACTTGGATGGTGATATTGATAGACCCCAGGTTAGTGCCCAAGTGGAAAGACGATCGAGTGCAAGTTGGAAGGATTGAATGTTAGAGAGAGTGTATAGCTTGACATCATCGGCGTAGATAGAACAGAATACATCTGCCGGGAATGTGCTGGGGATGTCATTCACATAGAGGGAGAAAAGGGTAGGCCCAAGACAACTCCCTTGCGGGACTCCAGAGTGCACACGGTAGGGAGTGGAGAAAGTATCGCCAATGCGAACTGTCTGTGTTCTGCCGGTAAGGAAGTCTGCAATCCATGCGAGAAGACGACCTCTTATGCCAAATTGGTGCTCACATTTATAAAGAAGTGAATCGAGTGGGATGCGGTCGAAAGCAGCTTTAAAGTCGATAAAAGCGATAGGAATGAAGTGCTTCTGGTGGAGTGCGCGATGCCAGTCGGAGTGAGATGAGAGGAGGGCTGTGGAGCATGATCTGCGAGCTCTGAAGCCGTGTTGAGCATCGGAGAGAAGACGGTGCGTGTTGAGATAGGAAGTGAGGGACAAAACCACCATGCGTTCGTAAACCTTGCTAACTGAGCACGTTTGTGAGATTGCACGATACGAAGACGTTGAATTCTTGGCCCCTTTCTTTTTGTAAATAGGAAGGGCGTATGCTTGTTTCCATATCGACGGACACGATGCGTGCAAGAGAACTTGAGTGAAGATGAGAGATAAGGGATAAGAGATCACTTGGGCTGTGTTCTTCAATAGCACATATGGGATGGAATCAGGCGAAGTGTTGTTCTTGTTCGGGAGTGAGTGAAGGGCTTTGCGAATTTCTTCAGCCCGGAATTCGACAAAGTCAATAGTTGATGTGCACGTAGAAGGGGGAGGTTGTGTTGGTGGGCTTTGTGAGGAGGTATTGAACGAGCTGGAGAAGTGTGATGCGAAGGCGTCTGCCTTTGCTTGGTTAGTGAAAAGGGGAGTGTTTGTATCAGAGAGAAGACATGGGATATTGTGAGAAATGTCGCGTATTTTGGATGACGCAATATTATAAAAAGACTTGAGATTTTTCGAATTGCATATTTTGCGCTCTTTTTGAAGTTGAGTCCGGAGAACTTCTTTTTTGAGTTTTTTCGAGATAGCGAGATAGGGGGATAAACCGATAGAGGATCTACGTGCAAAGAGTTTTCGAGATTTGCGCAGGTAGCGTAAGCCTCTAGGGGAGAATTTCGAACGCTGTGGACGGATTGACACAGATGGAACACATTGAGAAATGACGTCGTGCACAACTTGAGTGAAAAGATTGTACATAGTGTCTGGGGATGCGAGATGCGGGCGGAATAGTAGAGGCCAATCGACGGTGGCGAGCAGCGAGCAGGCGAAGGTCTAGATTGCGACGATGTTTCTCGGAGATCCAATGCTAGAAGATCGATTCCATGAGCGTCAACCATCTTTCCAGATTCGAGATTCTGGACAATCAAGTCAATCATCTGCCCTTCACTCATCATGCAAGCGATCGTAATCCGGACAAGTGCAGGAATAAACGTCGGGTTTTGAATTTCGAGACCGTTTTTTTCGCTGCTTTGATCATTGACTCATTTGCAGGGGTGAAATGCCGCGACGATACGAGAATCGTCTTGCGCTGGCCTCGTGGAGAGAATGACAGCTCTACTGCTCAAGAAGTGCGGATGATTTTGTTATGATCCGATGCGACAGTCGGAGGCCCTCAGTTGTGTTGCTCTGTTATGAGACTATGTATTCCCAGGACTCCTTCATTCATGCATCACGTATTTCTGGTGGCCCTCTCTTCAACTCTTTCATCATCACACAAGCTCCAATGGATAACACTATCGGTGAGAAAAACTCTCGATAGTTATGAGAGCAACTCTTCGAAAATAATCAATGCAGATGATTTCTGGCGTATGATTTGGCAGGAGGGCGTTCCGCTCATCTTTATGCTCATCTCGCGCAAGAACACTGATAGGTTGGAAGGAAGAGAGAGAGGTGTAACCTTGAGCCTTACCAGATGTGCACCGTATTGGCCTCGCCATTCGGACTCTCCGGCGATGGTCGTCTCTGGAGGTGTTCGAGTCGAGAACATGGGTGTCGATGAATACAGGCAAGCATCTCTCAAGAATCAGAGATTGAATAACGTGCCCATGTTTCGTAGAAGGTAAAAAGATCACATTCCAGAGATGGCCTCTTCCGCGTGACTTATCTGCGCTTGATCGGGCCGAATCGTGAGGAGCGCCACATCGAACACTGGCAGGCAGACATGAATAATGCGGATAACGTTGCTTCACCACTCACGCTCCTTCGCATGGCGAGAATGTGCAGCGCTCCTGTGGTATGCTCGAGTGATCTTCGTCCAATCGTAGAGCAGCCCATCAGTTGAACACTGACACATGTCATGGGAAAGGGAAAATGGTGAATGTTGGCTAGTCGCACACTTGATTATGAAAGTAATTCTCATTTATAGCGCAGTGATAGTGGTGTTATGAAGGATACGCCCGTCAGGTGGTGCACGATTGTCTCGGAATTTCTCGTGCCGCAAGTCTAGTCGCTGCTGAAGCAGCCATTTGCAATCTTCTCAGAGGCCCCACCTACAAGGTATCGTATCTCTCCTCCCTCGTTCCCCGCCTCTCTCGCCATCTCCATGGAAACGGGGTGCTTGCAGCATACGGTACAGAAGGCTGTCCATTGGCTGCGCAGTCAGCGCGCATTCGCTGTCGAGACGCCCATGCAATTCGTCTTCACCCACAGGCGAGTGTCTAACCAACCAAGTTTCCAACGACTGCTACATATTTCCAGAGTCGTCTGCAACTTCTTCCGTCCTCTTCTCACACAAACCAAGTCGTTTGATGCTGACTACAAGAGGTTGGTTTTGTTCTCTTCTCCATCGTTGACTGGAATTGATGGAAGGATAGTGAGTATGGAGGCAATGCAGATGGATGCAAGAGCGCGCTGGACGAATGTTCATCGAGGAGTCGATGGATGCACTGCCAGGCTATCGTATGCTCTCTCCGCGAGTTGATCCCGATCTCCTTAGATTGGCTAGAAGAAGGTTGCTATTCTGCTCTCATCTCAACTATACTCAAGTCGTGCACTTCCAGAGAGCGTCCAGATGAACGTCGTGAAGCTCACGATGTCGTAGGCGAGCTTCCGCTTCCGATGGATGGACCAGATGTTCTCACTGCCAAGGCTAGTCTTTTCAGTCTTGAACTTCTCCATCATTTTTCGAATCGTTCATTTTCCAGGCGCGTCTGCCCAACAAGTATCCAAGTGGTCTACGCTATGAGAAGCTTCCAATTAACAATTCTCCTTTTGTACAGTACTGAAATAACCAGATTCATTACTTATTATAGATTCACGTCAAGTTTGATCTCCTCACCCATCTCGCATTTTTCTATATTCACTGTCATCTCACTTCCTGTAACATAACACGTTTTCACATTTCAAAATGCTCCAGCTGGTTTGAATTCAGAAATTATATCCTGTTCCATAGTACAAAAAGTTGATAAAAGTTTCAAATGCTACTCCGTGTTCGAAAGGCTTATCCTCTCTTTGTTTTCAACTGATCGACCGTTATCCATTCAATGCCTTGTCGGAGAATTTTATTGATCTGTCGGGAGTGAAAAGGCTATTCGTACAGTCTCAACGATTACGACTGCGCCGTGTACATATAAAAATGTCTTGGAGTACGCCAACATTACTCAATAACGTTGAAGCTGGATCAATTGGCTACTATGCTGGGACACTTTCCTCCCACTCTCTATTTGGCTCTCTACACAAAATCTTCACAACCTGGAACAGTATTCTCGATACGCAATTCACTATTTCTTTGATTCATTACTATTTTTGAGAAGCAAACTTCGAGCACTCGGAAATACTTTTTATCTGTAGTTACATTTGAATTACTATCATTGAATTTATGAAAAGAGATGAACCCGAAGTAGCTATTGCGTGTGTTTGAAAAGAGATGAAAAATAATTATTGCAGTGGAACGAGTACTTTTACATACGAGCACGGTACAAGTCCTTGCTTTCCTGTTTTTGTCGAGCGGGCCTCAAACCAAACGTCTCCTACTCTGGCGATCAATTCGAGAATATCGCCTTTCTTGATATCGAGTTCTTTGTCGGATCGCCCGTCGAGTGGGAAGAGCGCCCTGGCGGAAGGCGTCTGTGGCATTTGTGATCGCTTGCAACGTTGCGCCTTCGCTCCCTCTCCTGCAATTTATCATAAATTATTTATGAATGAAACGTTCGCCACACGATTGTGAGTTTCCGTGCTAGCGTATCAAGATGCTATCTAGAGAGGACGTGCGAAAACTGCATTGCGCCTGTTCGAAATTTAGTGCATAAACTGTTGCACAAGTATTATCGCTCAGTGTTTTACTTGTCAAAACGAACCCGCTCTTGTCTTCCTTGGCCAGAGCTTTCCCAAAGCATGCCATTCTGTTGTCGTGACGAGCACACCCTCAAATTATATCTTGTGTTCCGTAAACAGGGCATCGATGTAATAAATTACGACATGAGCTACATGGAATCGATACGAAACTTGAGTCTGATCATCTAATATAGAAGCATATGTGAAAATGGAACCTTGCCGCTTGGTACTTTGCTCAAAGCTGCTTGAATTTCTTCATCACCCACCATTATTCTGTAATAAGTTCAGATCAGACAAATGTGTTAAATCAAATGAAGCTTTCATAGATGATGTAAAGAGTTTATATGGATTTTCTCTGACATTACTGAGCAATGTGTTAGAGAACTTTTGAAACAATGCGACTCGCTCACGGCCTTTTGAAGCGCCGACCTAACCCTCCTCGTTGGCATCATTCCAATTTTCACTGGCATCAAGCCAATTTTCACTATGTGACTCTAGAATGGATCGCTTGGCTCGATGCTAAAATGTTTGGCAACTTCTCAAAATGGAAAACTCCAATGAACAGCGTGAACATGTGACTAGAATACACGAAAGTGTATTAACGATGAGCATTTTTCCGTGTGAGATCCATTTGACCATCTTCGCCCGCGTTTGAACACAGTGAGGCACTCCTCTGCCTCCGAAGTCGGCAGGTTCACACTGTTTCAATAGGGCGTGCTCGCTAATTGATCAATGTAAAGGAGTTCTGAAGTGAGACACAAAAGCGTAAAATATTTTCGTTACGGGAACCTGAAAGTTCAGCGAGATTCAAGAATTTCAGGTATGAATCAGAGAGATTTCAGATTATCAGATATTTCTGGCAGATGAAAAGCGATCTGTCACGCAATTCGCCGCGTGAAGCACAGTTCGTTGTGTATGTGCGACCATCGTTCCTATACAATTAGCTACAAAAAGTTCAAGAACGAGTGCCGTAAGGGAAACTGTCTACTGTGAGGATCGATCGCTCTCGACTCAGCCGCGTACATATGACGATGTGCTTGGGCGCGTAATCATTTCTCAGAAACGTTACCGTATCGATCCGGAACCGTCCAAAAGTAGCATCTTCCTTCTCCCCCCCTTCTCTCCATCTGTTTCTATTGACATGGAGTTTTCACAATATGAGACTGCGACATTTTTATTTCTTTCCAAAAGTTTATTTGTTATTTAATAAGAAGCAAAATAGGTAGTAGGAATATATTATATGAAGTATAATACAGTGACAAGAAAGCTGTGTGTGAAATACAAGGGGTTATGAGAGTGCTGTGTGTGAGATACAAGGGGTTATAAGAAGGCTGTGTGTGCAAATAAGCGGATTTAAAAAACTGTACATATACTATTTCTTTTTGTAGCTATTTGCGGTAACGATACCTTGCATCTAATTCTTGCTCAAAGTTGTACATGATTTCCAACTGCTTTATGTAGTTGAACTCGTTGACAGCCTTGCTTGGACACGCGTGGGGCAGAGGTGCCTGTAACGGAGAAGTCTTCCAGAGTATCGATTGTGAGGAAGAAGAGAACTTGAAAAGTGTGGAACTTCCGTATTATCCGTATGACATTTTGGCTAAGTAGTAGAGATAATTGTCATTGAAAAAAGAACCTTGGGGGTGTTGATGCTCTTGCGCTTGCCAACTGCCTCCACCGGTAGGAGCTGATCTATTATCGAGACTGAAAAAATTGATAACGATCAGAGTTGAGAGAAGGGAAGATATTGGTCAACGGTGCAGATCATTCACCACATGAACCGTTTGTGGTGGAAATGAGTGTGGCAAATGATCCGTATGACATTACTGAGAGGGTGCTATGCTCACCCTGAGCGCCCGCAGGAATCTTTCCGCCAGTTGGCCGCTTCTTGGTGACTGCCGTTGATGTGACCGGCTTGTTACTCGTTGGGCGTGGCATTTTAACTATTTTTCTGCAATCGAGAGCTACACATACGCGATAATCTCTAGTGCACAAATCAGACGCGTGATGAGAGACGAAAAGAGATTGTGAAAATAAGTTCGAATACAGAGAAAAAAAGCGAAGTAAAATTAATTGACGAGAGAGAACGATAGAGTAAACACGAACAACCTATGAGAGACGAGAAGGGACCGAGAGGCTGGGTAATGCAGAGTAAGACTGAATGTAGAGGCATGAAGGGAGAGAGAAGCTGGAAGTGCCAACTGTGTCGAATTGTGTTGAGTTGCTCGACGCGTTCGGGACACGCGCTGCTCATTATGCGTCACCGTAAACGTTCAGAGATCCGAAAAGTTATGGAAGTACCGGAAAGTCCGTAGTCGTGATCGAGCAAATGGAGAATCGGCACGGATTGAGTGATAGATTACAGTAGCAGAATAATCAACCTCGCCCTTCCCCTCTCTTCTCTCGTTGGATCAAAGAACCTTCTGTTCTACGAAAGACACTCTCCGCAACACATTGGAAGCTACGATAACGTCAGTATCAGAAGCTTGAACACTATCACACCTTATTGCACGTTTATTGTATAAACAAGTTGCTCCATACGAGTCATCCCAAATCGTGATTTGCGTGCCATATTGCGATAGTTGCTCCGCATGCACTTTGTTCTGCCGTCTCGCCATCTCATAGTGGATCTTCCTCTTGTACTGATCGGTCCTCGTACGATCTTTGTTAATGTCACTGAGGGGTGCGAAAAGGGAAAGATTCAGCTTGTATGTCAAACTCGCTACACAAGATTATTTCCGTCTTCCACAATTGGCAGCTCATTGATTGCATCACGATAGGATCTATTGTTCTGGCGCGTAAGCCCGATTCCTTTTCAAACTGATGGTCCTGACTTCTTTCCAATCAGTCAAACTCTAGCTTCCACGGCATGCTACAGTGAGATGTACATTGTTATCGCATCCATCGCAATCGTTACGGACGAACAAGTCGATAATTTACATAGTATTGTTATAGTATTCCGCTTCTCCATGCCTCGAACGTCGTGCACAACTTCTTTTGGCAAAAAAAGTCTGACAAAATCACGAAGTGTCACTTGAATCAGTGAGCAAAACAGATAGTTACCGTATCCATCACTTTTGCTCTCACCTGAATAGGTGTGCTCTCTTCTCTCTTCTTCCATGTTTCCCCACCCCTCTCTCTCTCCGCTTCTGTGAAAGCATCACACAGTCAACACTCCTCTTCTCTCGTTGTTCCATCTTCAACCCCTTCCATCTTCCATGTTATGATCGAAAGCAGAGCGGCCTCTCCTTCACTTCCACCCTCTCCCTACGATTTCATTAGAGCCTCTGTGCATGGTTTACGTCTAGGATAGAGATGTTTCTCTACGCTTCCCTCCTCTCTTCTCTCTCCCATGCATGGGCTGCAATCTTGGATCACCCACGACGCAATCAATGTGAAATGTGAAGAGGGCAATTTCAGGCTTTGATAACGGGCAACTAGGGGCATGTCTTCTGTGTAAACGATTTCTCCTCACTGAGTGCAAGATGGTTGAATCATTTGGGGAAGGAAGCATGATGCTCCTATTGATTTCGAAGCGTTCGACTTTGACTCCAATTCATTCTTATTCATGATCTTGTGCAGGACACACGCTCTCTTGCTTATCTCGCGCAGTCATACGCACGAAACTGGAAGAGTAAATATTTTTGCAGCTCTTCGGAGGCAGTGTTCATGAACTCTGTCCGCAAGGATCGTAAACGGCGAGCAGCTGCTAGCGACAGTGCAGAGGTGTGTCACTCTAGCTGCGAACAGTCCAATTCAACCGTTTATCGATCGTTTTTCTTCCTGTTCATCCAGAACACCCAACTGAGCCTCAAAATTCGGTTCGAGATATGTATGTCGATTGAGCATCCAAACTAGCTGATGAGTATTTAGTCCAGCAAGAGCAAGTTTTGGGATCAGAAAAGATGACAAAAATGTTTGGGACGCGTACAGTGAAGATGGGCTTGTGATCTTCCGAAACGTTTGAAAACTCTGTATGAGTTTTTCGAGTGGAAAGGTGTGACTAGACACTGGAAACATGTGTGTACATGGGCGTTATCGGGAGGTTTCCGTCTCGAGTTCGTAGAACGCAAATGGTTCAAAATTTCGTGTGTGAAGAAATAATCAGAAAAAACTACATACTGTTGATTAAAATACCAGAACTGTAGGACTCCACTGTCCAATTTTTATACCACCCGCAACAGTTTCATGCCTAGGTAGAATGAGTAGGGGCTCACCGAAGCTCTCATGCCGGAGTCGGACACAGGGGGTTCTCTTCTGTGTGCTCACAGATCTATGGGTTGTCTGTGAGCCCACAGATCTTGTTTGTGAGCCCACAGATGTCTGTGGGTTGAAATTTTTCGTTGTTGTTCGATGTTTCGCTTCATCAACGAAAACGCGGTCAGACTCTCCTCATGTGGAGAGTCAAGCCCTCTTTGCAAGGAGGGTGTGACCATATTCAAAAAGCAACAAGTACTGTCAGCGGAGCCGTGGTGGGTCTGGTGAATACCACCTCTGACTTATACTTTGTTTCGAGACTGCTCCGTCTCGGTGATGCTGAGATGATTGTAATTATGGAAACTGCACTTCTGGGATTGCAACGAAAAATAGTGAGCCTGAATAGTGGGAGATCTCTTCATGACTTTTATCTCTCCTCGGAAAAGAAAAATGTGCTATGTGAATGGACCATCAGGCGCCAAGCGGACCGCGGCGCTCTCGCCGTCTCGCTACACGAAACCGCCCGCGAATCGATTACTCTGCTATGAAGGCTCGACACAAGGTTTGCTTCTTCTCTACAGGGCGGGTGATTCATAGATTCTCACTCAGGGAACTCTCAATGCTGCCATGAAGTATGCTTCGAAAACGATCGATGAAATGTTAGAGGAGAAACATAGTGTGAGCTCTACTACATATGTTCTTTTTTTCTTCTCTTACATATCATACAGTAGCGGCCAAAAGTTTATGGAATTTGGTTTTTTTATCGTAACTTTCGAACCTATCAAGGAATCGCTTTCAAATTTTCAGGAGTTCTTTGTCATGACAAAACACAATTTTGTTGGTGGAGAAATCGGACCCAGCCAGATGACAACACTTTTATGATCAATTTCTTGAACTTCAAAAAAAGGGCAAAAATGGACCTTCCACTTTGAAGCGTTGGGAAAAAAGTTGAGTAGGAGATATTCAGTTTTCTTGTGGAAATTATATGAGTCCAGTTCTTGTAGCATAGTTTTGAGGCATAGAATAAAGCAGACCGTCTGAATGAGGCTGTGAATTGGTCTCTCAAAATGAGCAAAACTGCTTGAAACGCTCATTCGTGTTTCTGGCTTCCTGTGTCTTATCCGCTTGATCTAGATGCGACCAAAACAGTCAAATTTCATCCTCCGTAGTTTGATTATCCGAACAGACTATTTACAGTAACAGGGAACGATGAAGTCTGGACTTTGTAGAGCCTGAGAGAAACTCGTGATTTCAGACCTCTGAACAAATGACTCCGTGGCAGAGCGTAGCGGTGATTCAAAGTCCCAAATTAGTTTTGCAAAAATCGAAATAATGTGTGCACATGGTTTTAATTTTCAATTCGAGAGTGTAAACCATCTTCATCTCCAGGTAAACAGCACTTTCCGTCCTTCCAAAAGTGGCTGTGAGTTGATCTTTCTTGGGGTCGGGCCAGCACCTCCGAGAATAACTTTTGTGATGGAAATGTTTATAATCCCTATCCGTGTGGTCCTTTTTGTCTGGAAAAAGCACCCAACTCCAATCGAAGGGTACCCCATCAAGGTTTGTACTCGCCTAGACAAGACATGTTTTCTGTCCTCCGAGCTCTCTGAAGGCTAGCTGTTTCTCTAGAAATGGAGACAGTTCACACTCTCGAATGAACAGCATAAATTGTGTGCACATATTTTCGAACATTTCCAAAACAAATATGGGACTCTGAATCACCGCTACGTTCTACCGCGGAGTCATTTGTTCACAGGTCTGAAATAACGAGTTTTTCTCAGGATCTCTAAAGCCCAGATTTCATTGTTCCTGATATTGTAAATGATCTGTTCGGACTATTCAACTACGGAGGATAAAATTTGACACTTTTAGTGGCATTTGGAACAAGCGGATAAGACGCAGGAAGCCAGAAACACGAATGAGCGTTTCAAGCAGTTTTGCTCATTTTGAGAGACCAATTCACAGCCTCATTCAGACGGTCTGCTTTATTCTATGCATCAAAACTATGCTACAAGAACTGGACTCACATAATTCCTACAAGAAAACTGAATATCTCCTGCCCAACTTTTTTCCCAACGCTTCAAAGTGGAAGGTCCATTTTTGCCCATTTTTTGAATTTCGAGAAATTGATCATAAAAGTGTTGTCATGTGGCTGGGTCCGATTTCTTCACCAACGAAACTGTATTTTGTCATGACAAAGAACTCCTGAAAATTTGGAAGCGATTCCTTGATCGGTTTGAAAGTTATGCCAAAAAAACCAAATTCCATAAACTTTTGGCCGCTACTGTATCTCTCTAGTTGATGTCAAGCCATCCGTGGTAATGAAAAGTGCACATTCAGGATTTCAATTGGCCATTTCGCGAGCCAGTCGATGTAGTAGCTCTCGAGCTCCCAGATTACTATGACATCATCGAGGTTTGCATCGCTCACCAAAAGGGTAAACAAAACAGCTTCAGACACCCATGGATCTGGGCACGATTCGGGCAAAGCTGCTGTATAAGCAATACATCGACATTCACGAAGTTTGTAGTTTTCTGCGTAGACTCACATTTCAAATGAGAATCTTCAACAAATTATCCTAGGAGCTCATATGGTTCATAGACAATTTTCACGTTTTTCCTTAGAACTACTGGGAACAATCGATTCTCATCACTCCAATATTATCGTGATTAATCATTTTCTTGCAGGTGAAACAGGATGTGAGGCTGGTGTATAACAATTGCTTCAAGTACAACCACTCTAGCCATCCAGTTCACGTTGCTGGCCAAGGCTTGAGGGTTTGTGCACTCTTTGATTGATACTTTATGAAGAGATCTCTTTTTCTTCAAAGGATTGAAAAGTGACGGAAATTGTTCGGTTCACCAGAGATTCTGGCGTAAAAAGATGAAAAGTGCACCGGGAGACGACGACGATACTGCTGGCGCTCCCGCTGGTTCGTTTCGCTGACTCCTTCACACTGCTTGAGTATCTGATGATGGTCGCTTGAGAATAGAAAAATATTCCATGATCAAAGCAAAATGGATGGATGCAGGCGCAGTAGGAGAGAGAGACGACGAGAAGCTCGAGCGCTACATTGCGCTCACTCAAAGCCACTCCGTAGCAATCCAGCACGATATCACGAAGCTCAACAAGTATTGTGAGGTCAGAACGTTTCCAAGTTTAATTATCTACGAACCGAAGACGATCTTTTTTTAACCGCTCATGAAACAGGAAGAATGTTTATCAGAAGCTGAAGGCGATTGCGGCAAAACGCGAAGTGGCTGCACTGGAATATCGAGAACTTCCGCCCATGCCAACTGCAACCATGTCGAAGGTCTGGTTATGGAGCGGAAACAACTGCTGAATCCCGGCAGAGAAAACACCTCGATTCCGGTCAACTTTACTGTTTTCTCGCTTATCTATACTAGAGGCTGTGAGAATCACTCCAGCATTTTCATCATCATCTGTACATCTCTATCAGATAACAGATGAGCAGTACGGATAACTTTCATTATCTCAAAACTCTTACGATTAGAATCAATTTAAAATGGTCGCAAACACACTAATCAATTACACATTTGATTGCCATCTCTCTTCACTCTTTATTTTAGCTTTTTTTTCCTGAGGAAGAAAAACGTGCTGCAACTCAGCTGTTCCAAGCTCCTCCATTGCAAGTTCTGTTTGCAGATGGATGCGATTATCAATGCTCTTCGATGCGGAAGAGCTCCACCAACCAACTTCTCTGACGATGTAACGGAGGTTAGAGTGAAAAATATGCTAGCTCATGTTGAATTCACTTCTTGTGGGAAGAGCACTTTGGACCTATGGTGGTCAGCCGTTGTTCGAACAGAGAATCGCTTTCGTGTTTCAGCGTGGCGTGCTCCCCTCTTCTTCTGATGCTCTTCATGTGGATGTTGGATTGGAAGCTCGAGCGCTCGTCCCTGCTCCTCAGCTCCTGATCATAGCACAGCCGGAGGCCGCTGCAGTGAACAACTCGGCTAAAACTCTGCAGAGCGAGCCAAAACACTTGCCGGCTTCCCCTATCCTTCAACGTGGGCCAGGCAGTGACAACAAAGACGAGGTATTGTCCTCTCTTATAAAGATTCTCTCCAAAAAAGCGGAACCTGTGATGCGCTTTCACTCATCACCAAAGTAGAACTCCGGAACGAACGAAAATTCGCA
The DNA here is from genome assembly GCA_963695495.1 of Hololepta plana. NCBI lineage: Eukaryota > Metazoa > Arthropoda > Insecta > Coleoptera > Histeridae > Hololepta > Hololepta plana. The sequence goes on from CAVOJK010000533.1 coordinate 17,406, forward strand.
GGTGTTCGACAATTTGCAACGATAGTAGTAATTAACAGTGATGTTCAAAAGGTTGACTTGTAATCTTATCCAGCCTTCTTTTCGTTCGATTCACAGCATTTTGGAATCAGGAATCTTCTTGTATCGATGTCAGAATGTCCGCGTTTGCAGAGCGATGAGCCTTCTCTTTCTTCTGGTGCTCTCCTTACAAATGGAGAATCAGAGGCTCGAGCGTCTGTCCCTGCTCCTCAGCCTGTGCTCACAACACAGACGGAAGCAGCTCTCGCGAATGACGCGGCTAAAACTCTGCAGAGCGGGCCTAATCTCGAGCCCACTCCTACTATCCACCGAGTCGAGCCACCCAATGATAACGGAGAAAAGGTACGGGAAAACGATTGTTTTTGTTTTTGTGAAATGTTTGAAATTTACACTGTTTCCAATAACGATTTTTCCAGGGGGAGAGAGAGGAAGGTCGGAATAACTCGACGGGGGTTTTGGCTAATCTGAGCGAGATGGTTAGTCCAACCTATTTTTGAACATATTCTTTCTCAGTAAGCGTAGTATGCAAGTGCTCCATGATTCTGCCATAACAGTCGTAGTATTTATAACCGTAATGTCAAAGCGGATCACTTCTCGACTTACCCACCACACATTACTCTTTTCTTCCCGCTTTCTTTGAACTGTTTCGCTGCAAGCTTCTGTTTGGTATTCCTGCTGATTACTGAATATCTGCAGCGTGATGAGTTTCGTCCTTTCTCTGGCGCTCTCTTCACGGGTGAAGGATCAACGTTTCGAGCGCCCGTTTCTGTTCCTCAGCTTATGCTTTACTTGTTCGAAACTCTGTCGAATACGCCCAATATCGACCTTGCTCCTCTTCTTCTCAACGCCGTGACAGGCAGTGGTGACACCGTTGAGGTTCGGGAGAGTGATATTTCATACTTCTCTTTCCGGAGACCCAGAGAGGGATTCGACCAACTCGACTTCAAAATTCTCAAACAAACTTGAAAACAGTTGGACATTTCCGCTCATTTGCAGAACGTTGGTGAACTAGTATCAATCCTCCGCTGTCACAAACAAATACACTTAATTTCACTCCCATTAAAAATTTTGATTTCTGCAGCGCAATGGGCCTCTTCCGTTCTCTGGCTCTGTGAGTGGAGGATCGCAGACTCGCTCGTTCCTCCCTGCTTCTCATCCTCTGCTCCCAACCCATTCGGAGACACATGCAGCGAGCAACTTGGTTGAGACTGTGTTGAATGCTCGTATCATCGAGCCGGCTACTCCTCTGCTCAACCCCGAGCCCAGAGGCAATGAGGGCGTAATTGAGGTACAAGAAAACAAGCTCTTTTATTCTCAGAAGCTTTAATGAATTTTACTGTTATTCGACGTATCTCTTCTGGCTGAAACGAATACAAGTTCTCCTGTGTATGACAAAGTGCCTCCTTCAACTCACCCAGCGCACATCATCCTCTACTCAATTTCATGGCCTACAAAAATCACTTTGTTTTCACGTTCAAAATGTTGATTTTGCAGAGTGATACGATGTTCTTTTTCGATGGCGCTTTCTATGGTGATGGTCAAAGTCTGCTCACAACCTATTCGGAGGCCGTTCCTCCTTTTCTCAATTCCATGCCACGCAGTGAGGTCCAGGTGATGGGTCCATTTTCATTGAAACTCTAAAGTGAACAAAATGTTAAAGTTTTATAATTACCGCAGAGAAACTTACAGTACATTCTATCATGACGAAAGTCGTCACGCTACTTCGGTTCACTCAAAATTGAAACTGATTTTGAATCGCGTCACAACTAATTGTGTGTTCGGATGCCGAGTTTTGCAGCATGACGTGCCCCCCTTCTCTATCGACGCTTTCTTCGGTGGAGGATCGGAGACTATCGCGCCCGACGCTGTCTCTCAGCTGCTGAACCCAACACAGCCGGAGGAACATGCAGCAAGCAACGTGATGCTGTCTCCGCATGATGCGCCCATTATCGAGAATGCTCCTGTTCTCCGCAACGCTGAGCCCCGCATTGTTGACGAAGTTGAGGTACCGGATAATGATCCTTCTCACTTTTCAAAGCTGGTGGGAAACTTCTGCCAAACCTGATATGTAGAAACTCTATTCAGGGTGAAAGAATGGAATATATGACTGACATGACGGAGACTGCTGCTAATCTGAACGAGACAGTTAGTTCGACCCTTCATTTTTATGGCCCTCCAAGTAGGATGAAATTTCAATTTCCGCAGAATGATGTGATGTTCTTTTGGTCTGGCGCTCCGACACGCTCTTCCAACTCTCGTCAAAGTCAGCTCACAACCTATTCGGAGGCCATTCCTCCTTTTCTCAATTTCAGGCTACGCAGTGAGGTCGAGGTGGGTCCATTTTCATTCAAACTCTCAAGTGAACAAAATGTTGAAGTTTTGTTATTTACTCGAAGATACTTGCAGTACATGTTATCATGACAAAGTCGTCATACTATTTCGGTTAACTTAAAATTGTAACTGATTTCGAATCACGTCACAACTAATTGTGTATTCGAATGCCGAGTTTTACAGCGTGATGTGCCTCCCTTCTCTATCGACGCTTTCTTCGGTGGAGTATTGGAGACTACTGCGCCCGACGCTATTTCTCAGCTGCTGGACCCAACGCGGCTGGAGGAACATGCAGCAAGCAACGTGATGCAGATTCTGCAGAATGCGCCCATTCTCGAGAACGCTCCTCCTCTCCCCAACGCTGAGCCCCGCATTGTTGACGAAGTGGAGGTACCGGATAATGATCCTTCTCACTTTCCGAAGCTGGTGGGAAACGTCAAACCTGATATGTATAAAGAAACTCTCTTCAGGGTGAGAGAGTGGAAGATATAACGGACATAACGGAGATTGCGGTCAATCTGAACGAGACAGTTAGTTCAACCCAGTTTTCGATCATTTCAGAAATCGGTGAATCTTTTCGCTTATCAGTTCAATTCAAAAACCCACACCTAAAAGTGCAGTTCACTGATGTTTGCTGGAAGCTGGAGTTTACACAAGGAGCTACAACTTACCCACACCATTGAAACACAATAACGAAACAACCATCTTGAGAAAAATACTAGTTTTTGTATAGATGAAATGGGGTCTTTGACGTTCAATGATCGATTCTTGCAGATTGAGACTTCTGACATCATACATGGAGATTCACAGTCGTCCGCTCGTGTTCCTCAGCCTCTGCTCACGAAACATGCAGAGAAGCGTGCGGCAAGCGCTCCTCCTCGACTGAGCACCGAGCCAGGCAGTGATTCGGCTTCTCTTGCACCGAATTTCACGCCAAGCAGTGATGACGCAGTCCAGGTGCAGGGAATCAATCAATCAATCAATCTTTATCGCACCGGAATGGTGGATGGTAAGAATACAGTAGGAGATGAATATGATGACGCTAGCAATATTAAATAAATATAATGATGAGAACTAATATCGAGTATTCAGAAATTCAATTATAACCTCTCAGACTCTCAAATTGAGTGTTTAGATTGGGTTGAAACACGTACTAGTCAAGAAAAGAGCCGAGTTGATATAAACTATTCAGGAGGTTTTCGTAGAGAGACCAGAGAAGCTCTTTTTAGTGTGACATACTGAAAGGCAATTGGTGGCCCACATCATCGATTGCCTTTACCGAAACACCTCAATAGAATTACAAACGTCTCGTCTACTACTCTCCTAAATCATACGTCTCGAACTAAGTGAACCAGTTGGTACATAAAAAGGATGGGATGTTGGTCGTGATGATAGATACTTGTTGAGAGTCTGAGGAAGTCTACTGATGAAATCAGAATTCTGCAATGCAAAAACAATTACTACACACAACTGAATACGATCATTCCCTAGTGGTGTGACTTCATGACATCTTGATCATAAGTTGAGTATTGGATTTTGCGTACTGATCTCTGAAAATCTTTTCGAATTCATAACGAGTTAGACCCAAACTACTGATTTTTGATATTTCACGCAAAACTTTCCCCATTTTTTGTGAAAAGAAAGTTGCATGGTTATTTCAGGGTCTTGTGCAAAGTTCTTGACAGTGATTCTTTTCAGGCTGATCAACAGATAGATCAAACCACTCAAAACCAGCGAGTGAGTTTGACTTTTTCTCGCAAACAAAGTTTGTTGATTGAGTGAATAGATTGTTGAAGAGAATGCATAGTCATTGTTATCCATATCTTATATAAGTGAGTGTGGTGCACAGAGTACTGGAAGTTTCCTTGTAAGGAAGTCGGTCTGCAGATGGACGTGGACGAGTCATCTTCACCAGCGGCTCAGCCGCCATTGCCGTCAGCTGGCGAAGTCGCTCCTCCAGAAAGAGCTCGCTCAGATCTTTCTCTGACTGATTCAGACTCTGCTGCCGCTCAAGTCGAGCCGGTCAACAAGGAAAAGCCAACAGTGAGTGGAAGAGCTCTGAAACACATTTTTATCATGAGGTTTTCATCTAAGTCTTTTCGAAACTTTTCATTCGAACATGTAATTCTTTCTGCTATGATTTACATGGCATGCATGTATCGAGTGTACAAAATTGCAGGAAGTGGCGACGGGCGCCTCTTCATCGTCTGTAGTGCGTGCAGAAAACATCGGGTTGGATGCAGCTCCACCAGTTCTAACTCTCAAAGAGAAAAAGGAGCTTCACAAGAAACTCGTCAAACTTCCGCGCAAGCAAGTCAAACTCTCGAAGAAACTTCTTGAGGTGAGTAAGATGAATATATTAGGCTGGAAAGAAAGTTCTCGGAATTTTCGAGCAAGTGTTCTCCATCGAATAACTCCTGTGGGAGTGTGCGATATTTCGGATGTTTTAACACTACGCATCTATGACTCGCTGCCATTGATCACGCAGTTTGTGTATGCCCTCAGCACAACAGATCGTTTGTTGCAAAGCGAACAACTTGGTCAAGTCACTTTTGAGGTCGACCTCTTTCTCAAAGTCCAGTCCATGTAATCTGCATTGGAGCTCTCACAACAGACAATATTCAAAAGGAGCATTGTATGGGGATACCCGTGGGGTGGGGTAGGATGTTTCGACCGTGCCACGTTAACCCAGTCTTTCTTTGACCATTTTGCAAGATGTGGTCAGGCTTGGTCATGTTGAACATGGATCTCGGCTTGCCATATTTTTGTAGAGATGATGTGGGCTCTCAGGTTTTGGAGATGACAAACGTGGACATCACTGGTTAGAATAGCGCTTTGCAGTAGAAGCTCCCAATACTCCACTTCGCTTGCGGACCACCAGATCCAGACCCTCACTTCCTTGTCGAGTTTATCAGCTTTGAGAGTGGATAACGGCAACGCGTCGACATCTATTCACGCCGCTTTCTGTATAGCGTTAGCCAAGAGCACCCGCTTCCCATTGCCGGTGATGGTTTGATCTAACCAGTCTATCCGACGTTGGGAGGACATCAGAACCATTATTGTTTCCAGCCTCTAAAAACGGTCTGATTGGGTAGACACGTGCGGAACTCGTTAGATCGGATTTTTTTCTTGCCGATTGTATTTGATCCATCATTGATATTGGTATGGGTGACACCAAGTCTTGACTTCGGATGCCTGGCAGAAACTCATGGATCTACCTCCAACTCGCCGCGTAGCTCGCCCACGTCGCGCTCCAACTGAGGTCTCGACCTGGTTGGGTCTTCCGGGTCATAGTTTTCCTGGGCCAATTTTAGGTGAAATTGTGTAATGGTACTATTAGAGAGGACGACCACTGCGTAAACACAGACCAGTTCATTTCCAGCCTCCTTCTGATTCAAACCGGGTGGGTCGTGGTAAAGCAGGATGTATCGGAGATGGAAAATACTCGGTGAAAAGAGTGCCGCCATTTTGCAAGGGTTGATACTGAGGTGGACTGGGTGGGTAAAATTGTGAGAAGAAGAGTCACAGTACACGTGAATATAAGTGAACAAGCGAGCACCTGACTGACGAGGAAACGGCAGATCAACGAAACCACCCCTAAAATTCCGAGAACTTTCTTTCCAGCCTGATACAACAGATTCACCAGAAGACTCGGCAATTTTAGGAACGCGGAGCAATTACCCGCAATGGAAAAGACTTGATTTTCGATGTGGAAACAATGGCAGTTGAGACGCGGAGAGAGCTCGAAGTGAGTACGATTAAAATTTGTGCAACCGGAACCGTATTCAACGTGGAAGACATTTCAACCATCCCATGATGTACCTAACTCCATCTACTCTGAAATTTTCACAACATTTGGTGATAGTTGATTACGAGTGCCAGCGGGCTTGATGCAGAAAATCTGGAAATAGATCGAGGAGGGAGAGGGCCACGGAAAGACTTGTGGTGTGGATTGTGTGCGCGATGTGGGAATCAGCAAAATAATGGTAGTTGCGCACCACGAATTCATTACGACTCGAGTCATAAAATTTTTAAGAGAGAGAGAGAGAGAGAGAGAGAGAGAGAGAGAGAGAGAGAGAGAGACGAGGATGGAAATTGATCGACATCGAGAAAAGATCTGCGATAGCTAGGAAAAAAATGAGAAAGATATTGCAAGAACCAAATTCAATTAACTGAATGCAGGCAATCGTTGCTCAAATTCCGGAGAAAAAACTCAACTTCAGAGGCGAGTTCTTTTGATAATTTTCGGAAGAGTAACGTACATACGCCAGAGAGCCTTCTGAGCCTGATTCACTTTCTAAGCGTGGGGATTGGAATTGTCTGACTTCAGATGTAGCTACTCAAATGCCATCGGCTAATAACAGCCATGATTGTTCGAGATCTTGCTCCTCATCGTACTCTATTAATCTCGATTCAGGTTAGACATACTTGAAGGGACGAATAGGGTGACTCGTAGAGTATTCTTCGGAAGTGGACCATGACAGTAGTTGTAATAACAGAGAAGAGCGCACCGTAGTAGAATGGATAAGAGAGGCTACCATCATCTGATGAAAGAGAAAGTGAACGATGAAAGTGGTGGGAGAGAATTCCGCTATCTTCCCAATCAGACAAGTCTGTTGAGGATGTTTCTCTACGAAAGGGTTACTAGGATCACTGCTATAAAGAAATCAAATGAATAAGGCGCTCGGTGATTGTTAGCGATGGCGAAACATTTGCATTGACTATATTCAACGGGATCACCATGGGTTTCGTGAGATCGGGAAGTTTGACAGACACATTATCTCAAATCTAAGCTTGAATCTTGCACTACTTGAACAGACTCCTCTCAAGTTCTGAGTTTTCGAACATTTTCAACGGATGATTGGATAATTGGGTATGGAGTGCGAAGTGTGAAGATGTTGCATCGAAACGGATTGTTGTTTATTCACGTTCAATTTACAGGGCTTGACAACCAAGTCGCGACGTCCGATGACAATCAGCTTGAGGTAAATGGAATCGATTAGGAGATCTGCTCCATTGGTTCTCGACATTTCGAAACGTGGAGCTTCCATTACACAATGTTCAGTTCCCTCCATTCGTTTTGTTGGAAAGATATACCGGTGTTTGCTCTTCTCGAAGAGCATGGATACCCGGTCAAGGAGCCACTTGAATCCAAGTGAAACATTTTAAACATTTTTCAAACAGGCGTATGACATCATGTTACATATTCTGACGAGGAAAGGTTCCAACCACACATCGGATTGGTGGGGAGTGACCCATATCATTCGATTCAGCATGGTCGATATAGTCAGAATCCATTTTCAAAAAGTGCCGAGTAGACCGTATTTCCATGAAACGATTTTTCACACATTTTCCTGGAAATTTCGAGTCTTCGTGAAACAACCTCAAAATTAAAAACAAATTGTCTTCGATGTCTAGCACACACGATCGATAGAGTGGGATGAAGTTTTCCATCTAGAAATTGTTTCGAAAAAACGTTTTTCTGATCAATTTCATTACGTAGGATCAAAAAATTTCGGCGAGCTCGGCACTTTCAAAATGTGGTTTCATACTAAGAACACGCTGATCACGAACGAACCACGGCGAGCAGTTCGCCGTAGATCCATGCGACATGTGATGAGACTAGAACCACAAGTTCAGTCGGTGATGCTCTTGGAATGTCCGTTCTTTATTGTCTCGAACGTTGCAAAAGTGCATAATCTATGATCGTTGCAGCAGCCTTAGTGTGCTGTAGGCGACTGCGGTCTTGGCAGCAGAACAAGGGCTTGAACTGCTTGCCCGGCCCGTGCTCCTCATGCTCCGTCGTATGCAACAATTCTGTCTTCTTCTATGACCGCTCTTTGTCTCTATGCATTCCTTTCTTCCCTCACTGTCTCTGCCAACACTTATCAACACTTATCACTCGTCTACAGTTATCTAACACTCACTTATTTAACACTCATCAGTGTTTCAAAATCTATAACGTGGTGCGTCAGAGACACTGCGTCCTGTTCACTCGATCTGTCGCATTGAAAAGACAGACTGGTGTATGCTATTCTTGCACGACCTAGAGACCATGTCAGGAAGTCACGTGAAACAGCATCTGAAGTGCCAGATGTCTTGGACAACACGTTAGAGCGAACTGAAAAGTGAACTGGACGCTGTTTAGGTCGCTACATGACGTTTTGGATTCTGAAAGATATCACTCATCTAACACTTATCTACAATCGAAAATGTGCAGTTACACAAAATTCTTCACAAAATAAGTTTCACCCGAAGGTTTCTTGATTTGTACTCGTAGTTTGCGTGGAATCAATTTTGTATACACCCCTTTAGATGTTTGAAGTGGCTGACACGTCTTTTGAATTTGCTTCTTATCCATGTTGGTTTCATATCATCGACGCTGATCAGTTCCATCATCACTACCGTGACACTTTACATGCGAGCCAAGCAGCCCTAAACCTTGAAGATTCCGTTAGTTGTTTGATCCATATATGTTCCGTATTTTTTCTCGTATGCAAGACCCCCTTCGCCTGCTCGAATCATGCTCTATTCTTTTCTGAACATCGATAAATTCATTTGTGAAATGATAGCCGATTCTCACTTCGTGGTATGGTCTTGTGTATGTGAGTGGTTCCGGAAACTGTTGTGTGATAAGACTAAACTGAATTCCAGTCATGATGTAGAGACGGACACGGCTCAATTTCTAACTGTACTTTTCATCCGAAAAATCACTGACGATAAAAGGCAGATGTGATTCTGAACAACTAATTTCTACTGTCTTTGCTCTCCCGCGGAACAAACCATCCCAACACACCATGACAGAACCAATTCCTGTACTCTGTCAGTCTTTTTCTTTGTGAGAGGTTTTGCTACCAAAGCATTCGGTTTCGACAGTTTAAAAATTCTGTACGGTCCTTGCCTTCCCTAACATCATAGGCACGCAAAGTAAGTAAATAACTTGAATCATGTCGGTTTCCAGTTTGCAGAACGAAACTTGTCAGTGCGCTTTTCGGCTCTATTCGGTTATCCCGGACCTTAAAAATTATCCCGGACCATGAAATTGAAAAAAAAAATTTTTTTTCATTTTTTGCTAAAAGAACATTCGTATTGACCCCAAAACACTCGAAAACAGATTTTCACACTCGGGTGAAGGAAATATCAAACTAGGGTAATTCTTGCCTGCTGAATCCGAATCTGCTATCTATTTTCATCAGAAACTTTTCAGAACTGTACGAAAGTTTAATGTCAGGAACGTCATTCATGAATTTCTAACTAAAATGTCTACTCATTGAACCACTCTCCTAACAACCACTGGAGTACAAAGTTGCTATTTCTGGCTTCTCAAAAACATCCTCTGAGATAAACGTTCACACCAGCTTATGTTGACCTTCTCTGGCCTATCGTTATAGAAGAATCGCTGGCCGTGATAACCGCATTTTCCGAACGGCTTCTGTGGAAAAGATGTTCGACTTTTCGAATCTTTGCTTTTTTCACGATCTTCTCTTCCTAAAATTTCTGAAGCCGTTTTTCAATAATATTTTTTTGATGAATGTTTCGAGCGAAATTTGTATTTTCTATGAACTTTTCACGTAATTCTGCTTCAGACAGTACAAATGAACAATGGCTCGGAGTGATCCTAAGCTCTTGCTCAAACCCTGCTAGGTTCATACTCTTTTACATTCCGAGGGTGTACGAGGATTGACGGATAGACTTCGAGTTTTCTTCACTTTAAAGATTGTGCAACCCGAACCGTTTTTAGAAAGAAAACGATTTTCATATATGCTCTGACAATGACCAGCTCGAGCTCTATCTCTCAATGAATTTTTCTCATCATCGGTGATAACTGATTTTTGGTGCTAGAGTGCCCGACCTGGTCAAATGGAACAAGTAGAGACGGAGACTATAAGATCTGCGCACGGTCTCTCCTCTCTCGGTCGTCGCTCTCTCATTCTTTTCCCGAGATGGTGTATTGAGTGGTAAAATCTTTAAGTTTTCTTCATGACGATCGGTCGCTTCCCTTGACTCTCTGCCAACTTGAAGTCCTCCTCCACCGCTTGGGCAACTGGAGGAGTGACCACCCCACCCATGCTCACCGCCCATTACTCTGGTATGTGATCTGGGGCTGGAATCAGGGGAAAATCAGTCTGCGCTAGGAAGGGGAAAACAAGCTCATTCTGAGAGTGTTCCGAGTCTGGAATCAGATGGACGGGACGAAGGTGTCAGAGCTCTGCCTGGGCTCTGATTCCATCTCGGAGTGAAACTCTCTCCCTCCTCCCCATCTGATTTCAGGCTCATTTCGGCATAATTTTGAGACTCTTCATTGCGCTAAACATAGTGACGCTGACAACATGGGAGACGCGGAAATATTTATTCAGTTTTCCACTTCAAAGAAAACAAAGACAAAAACAGAAGAACAGTTCGAAACATTAAAAACCGCTAACACTGCAAACGGCTAATGGTGGCCATGGAACTGATGCGCTCATTGTCAGATCGAAGTCCTTCTGGAATGACTATCGTTGCAATAGTGAAATTTGATTGTCTAGGAATTCAGACTTCTATGGTTTTTGATTATCAAACCTGCAGAATGTGCAATGAACAGCTGATATTATCTAGACACTATCTCCATTTGAATTCATACTCGGTAATTTGTTTGTGAATCGAGCAAAATGGAGTAACCGGTGGTACGAGAAAATTAAAATAGGAAAAAAACTGACCGAACTCATTCAAACAACATGCGCTAAGTTCAGAATATCCAGTGTGTCGTTCCATGTCATCTGTAACTGTTTCTTTTCTGGGAAAACGAAATGTAGGAGAGCAAAACAGCGGAAAAACGAAAACAGGAAAAAGAAGAGCGACGCGTATTGATTGTTCGAATAAAGTGAAAGCAGGCGCGGCATCCCGAGTCTAGATCAGCTCCGATGTGAGACTCTGTAGAGCGCTGATTCCAGGCTCATATCGGGGGTGGCACGCAACGCATCCGCGACGATTCACTGTTCTGATTCCAGTCCCGTTCTGCGCCTGATTCCAGGCGGAAAGGCGGATAACCTCTACCCATGATTCAGCTCTATCTTTCCTTCTGGTTCCAGGCTGAAAAGTTTCACCCTCTGATTCCAGCCCCAGATCACATTCCAGAGTACATCTTTGATATCGACCGCTGAATCGTCTGCTGGCGGCCAAGTACATCATTGATTCTTCCGTATCTGCAATGTTGTCTATGAAAGATATGCGTGAATGAAGTGAAATAAAAGTTCATTCAGCGTATTTCTATTCAGGTTCTCAAACTTTTAAAAACCGGGGAGGGTCCAGCTAGAAAATTGGGGAAATTCCCGTTCCCACCCTCAAATGTGATTTTACTGCTTGTTCTCCATTGGTTCAGTTGTCAAAAACCCTGGAAACCGGGGAGGGGACGTGCCAGAGAACGAGTCAAAAATACCCTGCCTCCGTAGTTGCACTACACTTGACTGAAATATCAAAAAGGCGTGATTCAGAGCTAAAGAAACCATAAAAAACATGAAGCTCTTCGGTACAATAGAGAAGCTCTTCTGAAACGGTAAGAATTCACGCTTGTGTAGTAGTAAGATAACATAACATAATTTATCATTGTCGCTGGTACAAGTGAGAAGAAATCACAGACGTTCACAGAGTAATTGCGATGATTATATTTGCTATGGTATCGTACATTACTCGAGTAGTAGTTGTAGTAGTAGTTGTGTAATTTCAATCCGAGCTCGACTCTATCGATTACTATTGATCACTATTACGCTTATCGATTTTATGATTGTGATCCCTAGATTTATGATTAAATTGAAGAGTGAACTCTAGAAAAAATTCGAAAATTATGTGAGTTCGAGGTGTGGCTACTACTCAGATTCTCACAGATGCTCACAGATAGTATGAGCCAAGAAAATGTTTGCGATGATTATATTTTGTATCGTACTTTACTCGAGTAGTAGTTGTAGTAGTAGTTGCGTAATTTCAATCCGAGCTCGACTCTATCGATTACTATTGATCACTATACGCTTATCGATTTTATGATTGTGATCCCTAGATTTATGATTAAATTGATGAGTGAAACGGTAGAAAAAATTCGAAAATTATGTGAGCTCGAGGTGTGGCTACTACTCAGATTCTCACAGATGCTCACAGATAGTATGAGCCAAGAAAATGTAGAACATACATGGAACTTGTCACCGACGATGACAGGCTTTTAAACTTTACAAAAATGGGTCCTGACATGGGCGTCAGGCCGTATATGACTCAAAAAAGAGTCCTCTTGACTGACTGCAATTCAGGACTCGAATTGGATGGGGGCGGGTGACGTTGCGCGAACGACCAGGCCCATATATGATGGGCTATATCGCTGATGAGCATGATTCTGTCGCCCGACGATGATACTTCGTAGTCCTTCCCGTAACGCTTCTGCGTCTCTCGTTTTTCCACCTCTCTCTCTCCCCTTTGTCTTACAATAATTTAGAGCAACTTGATTATACACTTGGTTATACATTGCGCTACACTTCTTTTTGAAGTTTGGAATAATCTCATGTAGTGTAGTAGTCTCATGTAGTAATCTCATGTACCATAGAATATAAATTCATATGGACTATTTTTTATATCGATGGTGTAGAAGAAAGCAAAAGGAAACTGAATAAACACAAACTATTCTAATTTAAAAAGTTGAAATCGTCACAAGCTATGTACTCACGCTGTACGCAGCAAAAATGAGCAGCGTACGCGGCAAAGAGCCAAGCTTTCTCATTGATTTTATAGCCTCGCACAGATCTCTGCAAGTAGAAAAATGATCAATTGAGTAAAAGAGGGAAAAGAGGATTCGGAAGAGATATAATGGAAAGATCAAGATCTGCCGATCACCCCTGGCCTTCAACCATAGTTCGAATAGGCTTATCAGTCAACCCAAAAGTAGCCACCCTGCGTCATGATAATAGCTTTCATGTGATAAATTTTGAGCTGAAGTAGCTAGCGGTATGTATTCTCCAGGAGCTATTCGAAGTAAGTCTTCAAACACTAACCGTTTCGTCGTATGCGGCCAAACTCCTCTCGAGCAATGCTAACTTTTCCTCCGCTTCCGCCGAGATCACTTCGAGTCGATCTCTGGAAAATCTCTCTCTAATCGTAAGTGGAATTTTCACATCGCTAAACTTAACGCTTTTGACCACCCTAGTGCAAAATATGAGGGTCAGCTCTCTCGGCTCCTCTTTAGGGTGGCGAAAAGCGCTACCGATAATCGCTTTTCGGTTTCTGGAAATCGGGCGACAAGCATTCAAAATTGAAACTAGTGTGAACAGCAGTAGCTCTGGCGGCTGCAGTGATCGTAGAGATAAAAAAAGGGATTTCCAGTCACCAGTCTAATTTTTCTGTCTGAATGATTGTGACAAAAGCGATGTAGCGGTAGCGCTTTTCGCCACCCTACTCCTCTTCTCTCTCTCCCCTCTCACCCAAATGCGCGAGAGCGTCTGACAGTCAGACAACCTACCTCCCCTCCTCTACACGTATGGCCCCCATTCAGAATTTGGCGTGGTGCCAAAAATGTCCAGTTCCAAATCTCAAAATCTTGAAATTCTCCAGTCGATCAGGACTGAATCTCCGGGTGTCACAAAATTGGTCATATTCTTCGAAAGGACTGGCTCAAATATTCCGCTGCATCAAATGGATCGAATCTTCACATCAACTGGTTCTGGAGAGCCACGACCACCCCACATCGACTGTCGTTTATTTCCACTCGGCTGATTCGCACATCACGGATTAATGGAAAGGGAGAGGAAGACGGAACGTATCTAAAATTCGCCAAAAACATCCACGCCGAAGCTTTTCAACAAAGTGACAGATCCATTCTACCTCTAGACCCAAAATTGTTTTTTCGGTGATACCGACTTTATTGAATAGATCAAAATAATGTAGATGTGTTCCACTCGAATTTTGTTGTAACACTGAAATTAATATTAGTGAAATATTCCATTCCGGTAACTTCATTGCGTCCCTGTGAACAGTTTTTGGGAATATCCGTCTAGGAGTTTCAGCGTTATTTTTCAAAAATTGTTCGTCTGTCTGATCCACAGCTCGGCGAGATGCGAAAAAGCCAAGACAAAATAGCGATATGGAATGTTCCAAGTTCCCCCCAGAAACTATTCTCGGGGGATTTTGGTCATTTTCCAGTCGATTTCGTCCTATCTAGTGACATTCAAGCGAGTCGTTTTGGACATTTTGACCAATTTTATGACACCCGGAAGTTTTTTTTTCCTTTTTTTGTGTGTGCGATTGAATCCAGTTCGTTATTTTTTCTTTGCAACCAATTTCTATCGAATGCTTTGACCGTATGTTAAGAAGAAGTTCATAATGCCGCGTTAATTCCTGACATTTTCAATTATGTAGTAATGATTTTGCAGGCACCGGCTTCTGGTGGAATTCCTCTGACCGTTTCTGCCAAACATCGCCTCACAAGCTCCTGGCGGTGTGTTTCAGAAAAATATTTTGCGCAACGGTGAAAAACTGAGGAAACTCGGATAACTGTATAGTACGTTTTCTTTCGACAAACATCCAACTTTCCGACTTGCAAAATTTTCTGAATCGCTGCTGAGAAAATATCTGAAGAAAAGTTGGAATTTTCATCTGCAGCGACGAGGTCTTCTAGACGCTTTGTTCACATCATGCTCATCACAGATTTCGTCTTGTTTCAGATGCGGGATAGAGGGGGAGACGTGTACACGTTGACAGCCAGCGATCAATGGAGCAAATCAGACGAAACAATGGATAGAGGTGAGTCTTTTGAAGCAGTGCAGGGGGCTGCATCGACGAGTGGGTTTCTAAGACATAGTTTCTACAGGCGCGCCTATGCTACCCGGTGTCATCAGCAACCCTGCCAACTCAAACAACACGTCTGAGGTTTCTCCTTCACTCTGTTCTCCTTCGCAGGTTTTCAAAAATTTCTTTTCCAGCGAGGACAAGAGAACTCCAAGATAGATCTTGTGAAGCGAATGCAAACGCTCGAATTCAGCTTGAAACAAGAACGGTGCGCATCGATAAATTTGCGAAACAATCACAGCTAGAGCCAACACAACTGGTCTTTCATTATTCTAAGTGAATTAAGCGAACGAGAAACACTATTCGCTAGTATTCAATAAACAAGTACCACTGACAATCGGACGACAATGTCCTTTGAATAATATTTCAATCTTTTTTCTTACATGATACATGGGATATACGTCTGAAGAAGTTTCTTCGCAGAGTGAAGGTCTATCATCTTTTCCACAACGGTGAAAATCCGCCCGACGCTGGCGAGATTGCGAAGACGTCTGGTAGGTCAAACACCGTTAAAGGAGAATGGGCACGAGTGACTATTTTGTCAGAAAGAACTTCTCCATAGCATTCCGTGCAGGAGAGCAACCTCTCGAGCGCATTCATGTAGCGCTCTCACTAGGGTGGGCCAAACGGTTAATTCCGCTAAATCAAAAAATCGTGATTAGCTGCATCAAATGAGCTAATGCAAGGCTCTTTTTGGTATAGAATGCCGTCTGACACACCCTCAATCAATTTTGTTGGAAGTTTCCAGTTGAAAAATTTCCATTCGCAATTCAGAGCCATTTAAGCAGACCTGCTAACCGCTAAAAAGCGGTTATTTTTAACTGGTTGGCCCACCCAAGCTCTCACCTCTCTCTCTCGCAAGCGATCGGTGGTGTAGTGCTAATGGGCTACGCTTGAGTGTTTTTTCTGGGGCGTTCGCTCGGTCCCCGGTTCCGTCACTCTCTTGTTCACTTCCCGCCCCTCGTCTACCACAGGAATTCAAACTTCGAAGGGCTGTATACGGTAACCTGGGCATAGAGTATTTTTGAGGTAAATCTCATTCGAAAGCTCTCTTCTAGGGCAACTTATCGGTGCTCTCTATTTTGCCATTACAAAACTCGTGACCAGCCTTCTTTAAAATCGTGGTATAGTTTAGTTCTCTTCAGTTGATTATGTCCCTTTTTCATATCTTTTTTTCCACTTTTCAAATATTTTTGATATGGTTTGGTGATTTTGGTGTCAATCCTCGTTTAACAGTTTAACAGTTTTCGCCCTCTGTAATGTATGAATACATTTATCATATATTAATATAGAGGGCGGTGAGGAGAGTGGTCAGGGAGTCAATGGGGGTGTAGAGCATATCCGCGGTGTGCCCTGTGGTGTGCGGAATGTGGAAAGTTGGGTCCGACAGGGTAGTGTGTTTCGCAAGGCACGTTTTGTACTCCTACACTTTTCGATAGTCTTTTGGACCGCTGCCAAACGCCTTTTGGTAACATCATCCCTGATGGAGAAACGGAGGGCTTTAGATACTGTGGACAATTCAATACGGACGAGAGAAGTGGGCGGAGTGTGGATTAGGGCGTGGCGTTTGGCAAAGAGGGCGCGTGTGCGGGCAGAGAGCGCGGGTTGCTGGGGTACAGGGACACCGGCGATACGTGTGGCATCCAGGAGAGTAGACTTCAACACGGGGTAGGCTGATAGGTCCTTCTGGTGGCCCAACTGGTCGACAGCGTATCAGAACAAAAGGCGGTGGAGGGAGGTAGGACCTGTCGGAGGCCTTCGTGGACGAACCTGAGTATTGGTGGATTGAAAACAGGGGCGGTCCATCAGCACTCGATGGTTGGAACGGAATCGGAGGCTGTCGATCACGTCGACGTTGAGGCATGACTGCAGATCATTACAAATTAGGTAGTCGATTTGATTGCGTACTGTCATATTAGGTCCTTGCCACGTCCATTTACGGCTCTCTCTTTCTTTTTTGGAAGTATGTGTGGCAAGTATGTGGCACGTGAAACTTTCTCTCCTGGTTGAACTCAGCTAGCATTTAGCCCTTGAATTGCGTGCACCGAGTCCATGTGTGCCAATGTACTGATCGCTGTGTTCGTGTCCACCGATTCGAGCATCGTAATCACGCACAAGATCATTGTCTCAGGACCTTCCCCCGGTAGTCGAACACGGCGACCGGTCCCTACTGTCACTTGTGCGGCTGCCTCCAGAACGTTGGCGTAGTCCTCGTCATCGTAGTCGTTGGTTGGCATGTAGATGGAAAAGATTCGGACGACTTTGGTAGGAGAGAGAGAGGTCGAGGAATGAGAGGTGGTCGGAAACTGCACGAAAGGACACTTTGTCATCCCATCTGGAGTGTACGAGGAAGCGTGTGCCACGTTGGCTTCCAAGTCCGTGGTAGTGGAGAGCGTGGCCAGAGGGATGGAGTAGCCTTTGCGTCTGACCTCACCTAGGGTGATGATGTCGAAGGGAGGGGAGGTGAGGGCAGATTGGAGTTCGATCACACTGGAGTCTTCTCGTAGGGTGCGGCAGTTTAGATAGCCAGTATGAAGGGGGTGCATGGGTGGGGCGGTTACTCCTCCGGTTGCCCAAGCGTGGAAGAGGACATCAAGTTGGCAGAGAGTCAAGGGAAGCGACCGATCGTCATGAAGAAAACTTAAAGTGAAGAAAACTCGAAGTCTTTCCGTCAATCCTCGTTCACCCTCGAAATGTAAAAGAGTATGAACCTAGCAGGGTTTGAGCAAGAGCTTAGGATCACTCCGAGCCATTGTTCATATGTACTGTCTGAAGCAGAATTACGTGAAAAGTTCATAGAAAATACAAATTTCGCTCGAAACACTCATCAAAAAGATATTATTGGAAAACGGGTTCAGAAATTTTAGGAAGGGAAGATCGTAAAGAAGCAAATATTTGAAAATTCGAACATCTTTTCCACAGAAGCCGTTCGGAAAATGCGGTTATGGTTACGATTTCGTGACCATGGACGAACAGTTAGTCAGTTTAATTTGCAGAGGGGATCGCTGGTCCCCCCACATGCCCACAAGTCCCTCGAACTGCTACGGCTGCTGGCGGCGCAGCGCCGCCTCTGCTCTCTCACGGCCAGCGATTCTTCTATAACGATAGGCCTATCATTTTTCACGCGTGAGTGATCGATGGATAAATCAACCCATGCGAAGTTTGATAGGCTTTTTCAGGAGATCAGATCTGAATGGGGATAGCCATGCAGCCAAGAGGAGAGAGAAAGGGGAGAGAGAGTGGGAAAAACGAGAGACGCAGAAGCGTTACGGGGATTAACTTATCTCCTGCGCCTCTCGCTTTCGTCACTCTCTCTCTGCCTACAGTAATCTAGAGCGACCTGTGAGTACGTTGTTTTTGGGCTCTGGTCCAGAATTCGAAGCATTCTGCGACAATTATACACGCTTTTTCAGCGACGACGAGCTGCTCGTGAGAAGGACTACGAAGTATCATCGTCGGTGACAGAATCATGCTCATCAGCGATATAGCCCATCATATATGGGCCTGGTCGTTCGCGCAACGTCACCCGCCCCCATCCAATTCGAGTCCTGAATTGCAGTCAGTCAAGAGGACTCTTTTTTTCAAGTCATATACGGCCTGACGCCCATGTCAGGACCCATTTTTGTGAAGTTTAAAAGCCTGTCATCGTCGGTGACAAGTTCCATGTATGTTCTACATTTTCTTGGCTCATACTATCTGTGAGAATCTGAGTAGTAGCCACACCTCGAACTCACATAAATTTCGATTTTTTTATACCGTTTACTCATCAATTTAATCATGAATCTAGGGATCACAAATAGTGATCAATAGTAATCGAGAGAGTTTAGCTCGGATTGAAATTACGCAACTACTACTACAACTACTACTCGAGTAATGCACGATATCCAATGTAATCATCGCAAACATTTTCTTGGCTCATACTATCTGTGAGCATCTGTGAGAATCTGAGTAGTAGCCACACCTCAAACTCACATAATTTTCGAATTTTTTCTAGAGTTCACTCATCAATTTAATCATAAATCTAGGGATCACAATCAAAAATCGATAAGCGTATAGTGATCAATAGTAATCGATAGAGTCGAGCTCGGATTGAAATTACGCAACTACTACTACACAACTACTACTACAACTTTTTACTCGAGTAATGTATGATACCATAGCAAATATAATCATCGCAAATTACTCTGTGACGTCTGTGATTTCTTCTCACTTGTACCAGCGACAATGATAAATTATGTTATGTTATCTTACTACTACACAAGCGTGAATTCTTACCGGTTCAGAAGAGCTTCTCTATTGTACCGAAGAGCTTCATGGTTTTTTATGGTTTCTTTAGCTCTGAATCACGCCTTTTTGATATTTCAGTCAAGTGTAGTGCAACTACGGAGGCAGGGTATTTTTGACTCGTTCTCTGGCACGTCCCCTTCCCGGTTTCCAGGGTTTTTGACAACTGAACCAATGGAGAACAAGCAGTAAAATCACATTTTGAGGGTGGGAACGGGAATT
>CAVOJK010000534.1:0-22917 GCA_963695495.1 Hololepta plana
TCCGACAAAATCAGTTCATGCTGCTACACGAAAAAGACAGGGAAGCGTAAGAAAAACCCTGAAGCTCCGAAACATATTTTGCATCTTACTGTATTTTGATACTTTCACCGTCGCTACTTCTGGGTATGAAGTGGAGCTACACTGTGCTAATAGGAGGTCAGTGAATGAAACTAGTTCTCAACAAAACTACTTTCAATCTCTCCCTCTCATTGCTCTCACTGATCGTGAGGACACACACAATCCCAGTGCCACGAAAACGGTCTAGGAACAGGGTCGAAACCGCTTCCGCAAAAATCACCTAGAAAACTTCTAGATTATTGAGTGCGCTTTACCTTTTCCTTCATCCTTCAGAATCACAGCTCCTGCACTAGGTTCAACACAAGTGCCAGACAGTCCACTCTTACTATTCCAGCTTACCCGTGATCTCAATTTGTTCAATCGGTACTTTTATTCATTCTAGCTCCTTTCATTCATGCTTCCATTTAATCTTTTATCATGCATCAACTCTGTAACATATCACACTTGGCTTGCCTAAGTAATAAAATCTTTAATCTTTAAAGGAGGAATCATATCGATCGTAATCTCTCAGCTAAACATTGTTGTGCATAACGCGGAGCGTTATGTCTTTTAGCAGATTGGGCACACCAAATTGTTCCGATCAGCAGATTCACACTTTGGTGTGGCCAGTATGCTAAATGACATAACGCTCCGCGTTATGCACAACAATGTTTAGCTGAGAGATTACGATCGGTATGATTCCTCCTTTAAGCTTAATCTCCCTCCTCTCTCTCTTTCTCTCACACTCTCCCTCACTCACCGCCCGTCGCCCTTGTCATCCCAGCGTCGTCGACGCCGCGAATCGCCATCTTTACTCTCCGATTTCTGAAAGATTGAATGATTTATTTTAATACTTGCATGACAAGTGAAATATTTACATGGGGTAGTGGAAAGGAAAAGCATAAGCGATGAAAGCGTTAAAACCGATTGATGAAAGTGGAACAACCGAAAAACTCTCCGATTTCTGTAACCAGTATTATCTCCTCCGTTCGATCAATCAATCCGCTCGCTCACCTCTTCCCCCTTGACATCCCAGCGGCTCTTCCGCCCGCTGGCGCCCGCAGCGAGCGCCGGCTTCACAATCATCTCAGCGCGATTCTCACCGAGGAATCTGAATTAAACAATACCGCAAAGTGTTATTTGTCCGAGCAAGATGTGTGTTTTCGCGTCTATCCTTCCTAGTGAATAAACAACATTTTGGAAACGAATCGCTGAGTCGACAGAAACTGGAAAACCTGAAAGTCTTGAATAAGTAAGGTCTCTCACAATAATGTGTTTCTGCTCCCTCTAGCTTCATACGTGTCTACGAATTTCCCCATGACAAATCCCGCATCCATTTCTATTCTACATTACGCAATCTCCATTTCCTTCAGAGGCACGTAGGCTCCACCGAACCTGCTTCTCTGCAGAGCATTCATGCTCGCTGCAGCCTCCTGGATAGCCTTCGGCAGCAGGCGCTTGTCGAGCTCGCGAGGCCTGGAATTAGGACCATTAGGTAAATAGTGTCGAAACGGAAAAAACCGGTGCTTTCTATATTTTCGAACTTCCTCGATTTCGTCCAGCCCACGAGGCCTGGCAATTAAGATCATATCGAAATTGGTCAAAATTTTCAAAGCTGATGAATGAAGACTGTCCACTGATGACTTCATATCAGCTCTAAAAGTGGCACGAGCGCTGTTTAGACTACTGCTACCGTATACCAAAACCAGCAGGCAAAAGCAAACCCTATCTAGAAATCATCTCCGGTTATTATATTGCTTTGTGTACTCCGGATGGTGATGAATGAAATGAAATGAGATACCTATGCTGTGGGCGGAAAGTGGGCGGCAGACGCGGCGGCGCGTAGAATTTGCGTGGCGCCAGGCGCCCCGTGGCGGCAACGAACGTAGCATCCGGCGGCTTCACGTCTGGAAGTGGTTTTTTCCAAAATCCCGTTAAGCTTTTCAGTACATTTCATCGGAACTCTCTTTTGATGATCGAAATCAAAGTGAGATGAAAGTTACGACGTATCACCGAAAACCACCTTGATAAATTTGATACAGTCGTACGGCGATTCGTATAACAACTTCAGGGAAAGAGTGTGTGACTTCGTGTGACGTCAGAGACTAGCAAATACCTTGTGCTGCCTTTCTCGATAATAAGTTTCTTTCCATTTTCTCTCGAGTAAAAACGTACACCTTCACCAAATTGGACGAATTTCTCTCTGGCTCACCATTGTACGCTTTTCTTGTCTATTCCTCGCTAGAACCTTAGTGATTTCGGGCGACAACGAAAAATCGAAAACACCTTACAAAGATTACCTTTCCTTTTTTCATCAGCGCCATGAGCACAATTTTGAGAAAAATGAAGAAAAATGCAATTTTGTTGGTGGATATTGATGATGGCACACCGTGGTGTTGAGCTCTCACGGATTACAAGCAGTGATGGGCACGGTCATGACGGGTCACTAAGACCTCGCACCCCCCTCGTACTTAAGCTTCACTGTATGATCCCTCTCGTTCAACGATATATTCCTCTTGTAATTTACAAGAGGAATATATCGCTGTTACTCATCGATTATCAGAAAATTTAAAAAAATACAAGTAAAACCACTGATTAAAAAAGAAAAAAGATGAAATACAAACTTTTAGTGTTATCGACCGGCGCATCGCCTATAGCAAAGTCGTACTGGCTCAGATCGAAGGCAGTATAGACGGACTCGTCTTCGTCCTCGAATGCGCCCACGCCAAACGCCTGGAACTTTCATACATTTCTCTTAATTCTTCCTCAATTTTGAATTTCCATCCTCCCCTTATTCAACTATAATTTCAAAAAATATTTCGACATCCCTTGGGCACATAGCTCCGCACTTTTTCGTTCTCTCCCCTTTACTGCCAGCAATTGCCTGCTCTCGAGTCGTTCGGAACTCCAAACAGAAAAAATCAGAAAATGAACGCTGGATACATAGACAGGTAGAGACGACAACTTGTACCATGTACCTGGCCTCGTATGCTCTTGCCAGATTTGCCCTTGAGACTTGCAGCGACTTGGCCGTAGCGCTCGTTTAGCGTGCCTTCTGCCTGTAGAGGAAAACAGTTAAAAAAATAAAACTTCTTTAGAAGCGTCGGGAATTGAAAATTGGTTCTCCTTCCATCAAGACCAGCCAAGAATACTTGAGAAAATACGAGTATCAACCAGTATGCAGCTATACAACTTGTCGGCAGATTCGAGAACAATTTCCACAAGAAAAAAAAAACAGTGAAGAAAGTCACTACTATACACAATGTGGTGTGCCGAATCTGCTAAATGAAACAACGTTCCGCGTTCTGCACAACAATGTTCAGCTGTGAGATTGTGATCAATAGATTTCGCCCTTCAATCCAACTCACCTTCAGCTGGCCATCCCATCCGAGGCCTTTCGTGCCGTCTACGCCATCCAGCTGGACTACCTGAGAGGAACAGTTTCGAGAAAAAAGAAAATGAGTGAATTTCAGCTGTTTATCTTGATATGTTATTTGTTGAAAACTACTGTGAAAAAGAAACAAGTGAAGATCATCACAAGGCACCACCTCTTTGCTTTCAACACACCATGACGTTGTTTCTGTAATGTGTTTCAGGTCCATACTGTTTGAGTTTTTAGAATGGACTGTAGGGAAAACACAGAAAAGGGCGGCGCTTGGGATGAACGGTAAAGCACGAATCCAGAGAAAACTTGTTAAAACTTGAAAATACCGAAAATCAACCGTACCTCTTCATCTTCAGCCGATGCGACCCAATGAGGCGCAATCTTAGTGATCTGCTCGCGATCGATGTCATCGAGCTGGCGAGATGCTGCAGATCAGATCAATCAATCAATGTGCTGTGGTTACCAAAATCGCTCTATTTACAATCCTTTATTAAACATTGTTAGCTATTCAGAGTCTATCTATCGTGAAAGCTTTATACTGTATCAATGTGCTTCTTGAACAACTTTGCCATCTTCTTATCACAAGCAATTGCATCTACAGATTCCGTTGCCCCCCGGGGTGCCGTAGAACTACAAAACCTCGTCCAAATGCTCAACCATAAAACTACCGTACCCTTTGCTTCTCTCATCGTCGCGAGACCCACTGCTCGGCCTTGGCGCCAGCCCATTGCTCGTAGCATCACAACGCCGATTGAGTTACTGTAGTGGGGTTACTGTATCAGGAGACCGATCCCATTGCAGTAAGACTCCGCGAAATCACTCACATGTCAGAGCAGCATTTTGATATCGTAAGAGACAGATCTTTCTGTTTTTCATTGAACAGTCGGTTAATTGAATTCAAGCAGTACCATTTGAGTAGCAGCACAAGATGGAAAATGTTTACACTTTCCAATAAAGGTTTCTCCAATAATTGAAAAGCTCGGACAACTCTAATCAGCTTACAAGAAAAATGTTTCTTCTACACAGTTCAAATCTTCATTTCTATGAAAAGAATAGCTGAAACTCGCTGTGCTATCGCTCACCTCGCTGGCCTAATCATGACCTCTAGCGAGCCGCCGAGCAGGCTAGATTCGGGTACTGTAGGCGCCGCAGACGATGAGGCGCCGGCGCCCGGTGGGCCACTACGCTCCCATGCCATCTGACAAGTGAGAACAAAAACTGATATTTCTCTGAAAACTCGATTCTCGTTTATTGGCTAGATACAGAGCATTTTGATACTTTTTTTATCCAGTGAATAAGAATGAGTATTTTTGAAACGTATGAAAGAGATAGTCTTTTTTTGTACTGTGGAAAATAAGCACCATTATATTTTTCAAATGAAGACCACTCTTCTGAAATAATAATCTTACAGTAGGCGCTTTAGCAAATTCTTTCGTCTGTCGGATGCGTCGAGAAGAGATGCCAAATTCGCCGAGATCCTGTAATCGATAAGTTATCGACGATAACATTGAAATGAGCAAAAAGTTGAGCTGAATAAAAAAAAAAGATCGAGAAAGCTGTGATTTGGGGCGTCATTTCTCTATGAGGAACAGAACGTTGGAACATGTTACAATTTATGCAGATGAAGCCTCTGTTTTCCTCAAGACTCGTGACACGGGTCTCAAAAGATTGAAAGAGGTCAGAATGACGGAGCATGCATCATCAGTAGTAAAATGATCCTGATAAGCTATTGTCAGGCATAAAAATGGGTTGTGACGTTCCTGGAATCACTGCATAAATGGGCACGGTCGTTCCAAGAACGTCACAACCCCTTTTTGGGTCATGAATTTCAGTTGTAAGGGACCCTCTTTTGAGTCATATTCAGCCTGTCATGACACCTTTTCACTCTGTTTTAGGCTGTGTCATGACCTTTTTTGGAAACTTTGGAACGATGGCTGCCCATGTGTGAATCACTGTGACTTCCAGAGAGGTTGATCGCTGGTCTCGAAAGTAGTACCCCAAAAGGTTGAGGTTTTCAGCCGAAGCTCGAAAGAAAACGGGAAAACCTCATAGATTTCCACTCCAGAAGTAGCAGAGATAAGTCGATTTGTACCTACTTTCATAAGTGTGACAACGTCCGTGCTGTGATTACGACCATGCCTCTGGCTATGCATGGTTTACAGTCGTATAAAAGTGTCCTCAAAATCCCATCAGCCTCACTCACGGCCATATTCATTTATCCGTACGTCTAAAATGCGTTGGATTACGGTAGTTTCAACGTACGGATAATGGTACCGTACGGATAACTGAATATAGCCCCACTCACATCTTGATCCATGAAATCTTCCGCTCGCTGCACACGTCGCTTGTCGCGCTCATCACGAGACGAGCGAAACTCTTGTGGCGCCCAGCCTGGAGATACGGTAGTTTGTAAAATAATATTTCTGTGTAATAATAAGCTCTCTCACGAGTTGGATTCATTTTCTCCACTTACAGTAATATCTCGTAATATTGACTTTTTGTGCGAAGAATGTTAAATGACAAAAAAAGAGGACAAAAGGATAACGAACGAAACAAAATAAAACAGTGGAAATTGCTCAAGAAAATTTGGTGAGTCACCAATGGTGACAGAAATGGAAAAAAAACACGAAAACTAGTGTGTAACTATTCAGATCACCGCGAGACTACCGTGACTCGAGCGAGTGGAGCAAAACGAGAGACGCAGAAGCGCTAAAGAGGAATCAGTTAATGCCTTCCCTCACTTTCTCGCTTTACAGTAATCCTAGGCGAACTGAGTAGCTATTCTGTGGCACAAACTGACCTTCCTTTGAGCCTACTGTGTTGAAGTAGCCAGCGGAAAAGCCACCAGTGAATGCACCATGGAATCTGCAAATTTGTCAGTGATATTCAAAATGCGCTTTCAAAATAAGCGAAAGATCTCCATCTCTCATGAATGTATTTCGAAACTATTCAAAATCCTGAAAGTATACAGTATTTCGAAACTATTCGAAACTTAAAGGTTGAAAGTGAACTACCGTACCCTAAAATCAAAAGTCTAGAATAAAGTTTGATAAAATTTCAAAAATCCATACCTCCTCCTCCCGCGCTCATCCGTAGCCACTTGATCCTGTATTGCTGTCGGGCGCTTGGAGACTGCATCTCCTAGCAAGGAAAATTATTCGTCAAGCTCATCTCTCTCTCAGCTAGCAATCTTTTTGATTGATTGATCCGGCCGATCATTTCTATTATAAATTTATGGACATTACAAAATCCACTAGTTTTGCGTTTCAATATTAAAAGTTAGACAGTACATTTTGTTCAAGAGTTAACAAGCAGTAAATTTGGGAGATAAAAATATGAGTTTTGACACTCTGTTTCGTTTGTTTTTTGACACGATTCACAGCCGGTTTTGAAGATTCTCTCTGTCTCTTTCTCTCTCTCTCAACGCACTTGCTTCATCTTCCAAATCCTCGAACGAAGTTCCGTATGAAGCATGCGCCCCGGTCATCTACCTGAAAAAACCAGCCCTCAGCCCTCAGGACCAGCCTACGTATTGAGCAACAGGTTACGGTATGTCTGAGCGAGTGGTGAGAAACCGCGTACGGAAAATTACAGTATCTCAAAGCACAAAACCTTTTTCTGATGTGGCAGCAGATGGGAAAAGATATGATTACAGTACAAAGCTCTTTATTCTCAATCGATACACACCAACTATCATGTATTTACTCTCTATCTTTATGACTCGTATGCTACCAAAACTAGATTGTCTTTTAACGTGTACGCCTCTCCGATGTGCCTAGTTATCATTCAATCATATTGACTGTGAATTTAAAAGAGGAGCTTTACAAAACCGAATCAAACATTACAGTAACCTGGGATACGATAACCATAGAGTGAATCTGAATGAAATCTGATACGGGGGAGGGTTGTGAGGGAGATAAGGTAGCCATCGTGTCAATGAAAACAGTAACCTCTAATGAAACACGTTACAGTAGTTCAATTTCAGATGGCCACAGTACTTGTACAGAACTCGGCACTCGGCAGGGGGCGGGGAGTGGGGAGAGAGGGTGAGGGGGGTGAGCTTTACGGCCGTCTACTTGTTGACCTTGTTGAAGTATTCCTTGCTCGACTTGACGCCGGGCTTGATAGTCGGATCGCCCTCCTCCTTCCAGTCAGC
Organism: Hololepta plana; assembly: GCA_963695495.1. Classification (NCBI taxonomy): domain Eukaryota; kingdom Metazoa; phylum Arthropoda; class Insecta; order Coleoptera; family Histeridae; genus Hololepta; species Hololepta plana. The sequence continues at coordinate 7,599 of CAVOJK010000534.1, forward strand.
GGGACATACCTGTGAACATTGCATTTGCTCTTGTCTTCATTTCTGTCATGCGTAAGCACGCTCATTCTAAGATCATCACACTCTTTTTATAACAAAAATGGACTATGTGGACTCTGCTTTGAATAACATTCGGCATGACATGACCTGTTTCTACCTTTTCGAGGCAAAATGAGGACCCTTTCTGATTATTCTGTCTGTCTGTCCCGCTCTCTCTCTCTCTCTCTCTCTCTCTCTCTCTCTCTCTCTCTCACTCTCTCTCATTGTGTCTGACTATCATCGCCTCACCTCTCCGTGCTTCTCGACATACTGGAATGCCTTGAGTACGCGCAGAGCTTCATCGACGCTGCGGCCAACGGGCAGATCATTGACAGTCACGTGGCGAATCTTGCCCTGGGGATCGGAGAGGAAGAGGCCGCTGCAAATGTGGACTTCTTTATAGATTTTCAGAATTTTAAAAATTAATTTTGGACAACCACCATTTTTCTACAAAAAAAACTGAAAGGGATTTTGAGAAAATGCAAAATGGCACTTTCATGTAGGACACCTAGACAACGTACTAGAGATTGCACCGTTCGGACTTCTGTGTCGATTACTTCTAAAAACTATCTGGACCATTTTCTAGTGATAATTTCAGTTCTTCAGTTTTCACTCTGCGGACGTGCGAATCTCTCTGGTTCTCCATTATTTCTATTCTCCCCCATCACTCTCAGCTAATCTGTTACTGTAGAGGCTACCGAATGAGCGATCTTGTGCAAATATGTCCCGCATGAAAGATGTCGATATTGCATACAATATGAAGGTGCGCTTTTGGTATACTGTTTCGTTTGTATCTAGGTTGATAGTCTGTATATTTTACGTATTCCCAGTTAATCAGTCAGATTTTCCAGATCGATAAATCGAAGCCATCAGAAAAAGGCGACAAGGTAGAGACGGAGCCCAAGCATGTTACTTTCTACTGTGGCGGTAGCCGCGAGGGCAAAATGACTTGGTATGACTGTGATTTTACTCTTTTTTGTCTTTGATTCAAACCATCTCAGGTGCGACATCAACCTCATCAACGGCTTTCCACATAAACTAGCATTTAAAGTGCGGCTTTTTTGTGTCTACAGAATTGACCGAATGAGAAAAGTTGACGACTGATCTTGTTCATTTATCAAGATGTTCAAGATTCAAATTTTTGAGACTTGAATCTTGATGTATTGTATTTTCGTTTGTCTTTCAGGTGAGCAGCTCAATGCCCCCTTCTCGCCTGCGAGCTCAGCCAGCATCTGCATGGCTGCCAGGCAAGCATGCCATCAAGATTCGCGTCTGGTTCCAGAACAAGCAGATGCCGGTACAGTTCTCTCCATTTCGTCATGAACGGATCGTCTCATTTATTTTTATGGTACTTTTGTGGTGAGGGGCTAAAAACACTTTATGATACTTTTGTGATGAGGGGCTAAGAACACTGTGCGATATCTTCAGACGGTCAACACGGAGACGATCGTGATCTCGTTCCAATTCGTATCAGCACGATCCGAGATGCGATTAGAAGATGTCTTCAAGATCGCGAAAAATTGCCACGGTGAGATGATGGAAGGTAGAAATGAAAATCCCGGTTCAGACGTTTTACCATTGTTAGTGCACATCACTATACTGACAATGAGAGAAGACCACCCAAACCTTGGAGTCTACAGGAATCAAAAAGCTGCCAATCACTTTCGTGCCTACAGACATGCCAAAGCACATTGCTGCGACATTGTAAGTTTACAGTGCTTTTCCGACCATTATGATAGTGACCCATAGAGCATATCAATTTTGACAGCAACGACAAGCCATCGTCCGCTGTACGAGCCTTTGCACCCTCTGCTGACATCACTAGCGAAGGAAAAAACGATGTCAGATTTATGACGTTGAGATGGCGCAACTTTCCAATTTTGGATTTCTTGATTTGTTAGAACAATACATCTACAGACAAAACGCTCTTCTTCACACAGTTCGGGACCAGTCAGCAAAGAAGTGGTATCACCGGTGAGAGAGCATTACACTGTTTGGGATAGCATGGATATCATGGAACATCCTGAAAACTGAAAACTATCAGCCATCACGATGCAAGGCTCCACCACCTGGCAATGCCGATTTGCTAACTCTACAAATGGTAGATTGCCCAATGATCTGTGATTGTCGTCAAATGCTTTTTCTGTACACCTCTGATAGAGAATTCTAAAGCACATAATGCAGCAAGCAGCCAAAGCTCAGCTCGCTCTAGCGGCTGCTCAAGCCCAGGCTCAGCCACAAGTGGCGCAGGTAAAGGTTCGTAGGAACCGATGTATGAAAGGTAGATAAGTGGAACTGTTGGGAGATGGTCGAAGTGAGACATACTGTAGGACACTGTGGGTCATATTGTTCCCAACTTTTATAGGCAAGTTTGCCACCAGCTGCTACGTCTTCCGTTTCATCCGGCTCAATATCACTGCCCAAGACAAATTCGCAACAAGTGCAGACAGCTGTCCCACTCCCTGCAGGTTTACGACTTACTACTGAATCAGCAGAGTATCTTTCTGATTCTAAAAATATTCTTCAGAACCCCGGGGCAAAGCAGCGAAAGCTCGAAAACCTAAGAAATCTTCCCATACCAAGTCTGGAAGTGGGTTTAGAATCAGCTCGCAACCATTTTATATTGGCTATCAGGCAAGTCTGGCGGGCAACACAAGAAGACAAAGAAGAAGAAGAGCTCTGAAAGCGAGACTTCGCCCGTACTGCACTATCCCAAGCGCGAGCCTCTCACTCGTACGCCAAAGCGCTCGCCAATGTCAAAGAACAGGGTGGGGGAGATTTATTCGATCTTAAATCTTTTCTTTTTCTGGTACTGTGGAATGAGAGCGTTCAATGACACGAGCTGCCTGAAATAGGCTCGCTTTCAGCGCAAGTCATCATCCAAGAGCAAGAGCTGGTACGAGACTAGCGTCGAAGATCGCTCGACTGAGGACGATGAAGGGACAGAGCGATCGATGGATGCAACGCAAGAGCGCCAATCATTTACGATTGATGAGGGCGAAGATTCAACGAGTCTGCCCAATACACCGAGATCAGGCCAGAAGGTGATAGCAAAGATCACCACGTCGTTAAACTAGTCTTTTCAGGTGCTACTAGGTCGCACAGGCAAGCCAAGCCCCAAGACGAAAAAGAAGCAAATTATCAAAATTTCGTTCAGTGGTGAAGATGTCAATGAGGTTCGCTACGCGCCAGAAGGAATCACCTCCATATTCGATATTCAGTGCGCTGGAGAGAGCGGAGGTGGCAGCAGCAGCAGTCGCAAAGGCAGCGGCAGCCGAAGACGTAGCGGTTCACGCGAAAGTGGCGGCCCTCATACTAAAGTGGTCAAGAAGACTATCATCACCTCTGCTGAGGAGATTGATGAAGATGAGGATGGACAGGTGTGTTTTAATTCGGTTATTGTCAAGAGGCTTCCAAAGACCCCATCTTGAACCTTTTCCAGCCACGCGTTCGCCGTTATTCTCCACAGACTCGAGTGGTCAAGCAGGTATTCGGAACTCTGCTCAATTATCTGGTTCTCGCGACCTTCGATCACAGTGAATGCTACGAAATCAAGAATAACTTTGCAGCGCGCCGGAAGTCGTCAGCGTGGCTACCGGCGACGCCGAAGCGGCAGCTTCAGACGCGACGACTACGATGATGATGAAGATTCAATGGATGATGATGGCTACTCTCCAGCGAGGAGCCGCGGCGCCAGGCATGAAGTAAGTGCAGTTCTGGTTTCTTTGCATGTTTGAAGACCTTAGAGCTTCGAAACAAAAAGAGCGTTCTTTTGATCACCAATTATCATTCTACAGCGCTACCGTGGCATTCGCAGACGTAACTCATCTACAAGAGACGATCTCGAGTCAGAGCGCATAGCTTCGGTTCGTGACTATAAGCGGTTTAGAGGATTCGAACAAAAACTTCCAGCCTAATCGCTCGCCGAGATCGCCATCAGAGAGAATCTACCGCAATGTGAGTTTCACAAGACTGAAACACCCTTCAGAAACACACAAAATCAGGAATCGAACACAAAGTCAAAGACTAAGGGGAAGAAGGTGAGACTCATCCATTGTTCTATGGGTGAATAACTAACAAACAGTTTGCGCCAATGTCATTCTCTGCTGAGATCACCACTGAAGAAGTTCAGTCAGATGATTCAAAAATTGCGGTCATTCAAAAAGATGGGGTGAGTCAAAATATGAGTTAGAAAATTTGATTTCCCATGATACCCTACTCCTACAGGCCTCACGACGTCGTTCTACGTCTTCAGCTAAAAAGGTATCAGATTCGCCCCAAGAAACGGAGCCCTAGCCATGTGCATGCAAACATAGAATCCAGATTTTTCATCTAGTAGCAGTTTTGCTATTACTCTGCAAAGTCTTTATAATCCGGAAATCGAGATGGAAACCCTGAATCGTACTTGAAAATAGACTCTACAAACGTTGTGTCCTAACTAGTGTTCGTGAAACGAGACTTCGAAACAGATTCGAGACAATCGAAATCGCAGTTCTGTTGCACTTTAGGTTTCGAAGCTTCGTTTGGCCACAGAAAACGAAGTCTCTGTTTCGTTCGAGACGTTTCGAAACATAGACCGGCTTATCTCCGTTCAGAGTGGAAGAAGTTTCGGGGTCCACCGGCAAGTAGAGAGTGCAGAACTTCTCTTTCAATCGATTGTTCTAAGTACTATCGTATCCAACGGCAGTTTCTCTTTCCAGTTCCCTGGATGAGAACAGGCCAAGAAAAACAGGGTCTATGTTTCGAAACGTCTCGAACGAAACAGAGACTTCGTTCTCCGTGGCCAAACGAAGCTTCGAAACCTAAAGTGCAAACGTTTGAGAGTTTAACGAAGCTTCGTTTCGCGATGCTTCGAAACTGGTGTATCGTTTCACGAACACTAGTCCTAACTGATCAATATCGCGTGCATTCAACGAATCGATAAAATGCTTCATACTGAATATGTTGACTTCACACGATCATAATAAACTACAGAAGAAGCGCCGTGCTCTTGAACGAGCGAGGAAACGTCTGGAGAAAGAGGAACAGGTCTAATCACTAGTTAATTTGCAATCGAATCAAATAACAGAGCCATCCTAACTTTCGAATCGAGTCTGATTAGGGTTCAGAAGCGAGATCGTACTTTATCCACTATAGGATCGCATCGCTGCACAAGAAGCTCTTTTGCGCTTTACAAGAGGCTCCGAGCCAGATGAGGAAGAGTCGGAAGTTTGTGCCTGTTCCCAACCACGAACAAAAAATATTTCAGGCGAAATAATCCCAGCGCTGAAAAAGGAAGAAGAGCCCGCTACCAGTGAGGTGAGAACGTCACAATCCTACCCACGATATCAAACTGCTCGACATCACATTATCAGCCACCCACACCGCCAACTATCGCGCAAGTTCCTCCACCTGCACCATCTACGCCTCCTCCGCCACCTCCACCCCCAGCAGCTCCCGAATCAAAGCCTACATCGCCGTCTCCTGAAGAGTTGAAGAAAGAAGAGGTTCAACTAGTTTCAAACACATTTCACTGTGCTTTAAGAAAAAACTAATAATCCTGATTGCAGGAAAAGAAGGCAGAAGCTGAACGCATTCAGCGAGAAGCAGCAGAAAAGGCGCAGAAGGAGAAAGAGGCTGCTGAAGCTGCTGAGAGAGTCGCCAAGGAGCGCGAAGCCGCCGAAGCTGCAGCTCAGCGCGAGAAAGAAGCAGCAGAGCGTGCAGCGCGTGAGAAGGAAGCAGCAGAAGCTGCCGCACAGAGGGAACGAGAAGCGGCGGAAAGAGCAGCAAAAGAAAAGGTAGGCAGCAAAAACTTTCCCAACATTCAAGACTAACCAATTGATATCTGTCTATTGTTGATTATCTATGTTCTTTCAAATAGTAGGCTCGTCATCAACTCAATTATATCACAAAAATGACCAACAGGAAGCCGCTGAAGCTGCTGCTCTTCGAGAAAGAGAGGCATCTATACGTGCTCGCAAGGAGAAGGAGGCTGCCATTGCCGCTGCTCAGCGCGAGAAGGAGGCTGCAGAGAGAGCGCAGAAGGAGAAGGAAGCAGCAGAGGCTGCAACAGCTGCTGCAGCTAAAGCGGCTGCAGATGCAGTAAAATCTGCATTCAAAGAGAAGAAGATTACGGTGGGTTGCTTTCTTGAACGAACCCGATGACACAATACGGATACGTGACAGGAAAGCACAATCCCAGGTAGGAGAAGGCAGTTCTCGAGTCAACGTTCCAGTGTTCATGACGCTGGAGAAGCCGGAGGAAGACATGACATTCAATGTGAGAGTCGATTATGAAAGTACCTCTATTTTTGTAAATGTAGCTAGAAGTAAAGATGATGTTTTTTTCCAGAAAAAGTCTAAAGAAACAACTCTAGAAGGAACGCAAGAAGAAGAGGTATAATTTCTTACTGAGTCTTCATTCCTTGATACCCAAAATTTCAGAAAAAGGGAACCGCTGCTGTCAAAGCAGCTGATAAGGTGAGCACTTAAAAAATCAACTCAATTTCAAATATCAATTTTCATCAAAGTTTCAATCTCAGGCCAAGAAGCTCAAAAAGCGCAAAACGAAGAGCTCTCATGGCAAGGACGACAAGGTATCTTGTTTTTCTATCTTTCGATTTACAGCCGGCGTCTATAAGCTTCATCGAAAAGTTATTAGGCCAAAAAATCTCATCAGCATTTTAGTATCACGTACTTTTTCCACATCTTGTTTTTTTCCACATCAAGATTCGATAAGATAAGATGAGATTGTCAACTTCTACAACCGCCTACTCTCAACAGGGCGCCCGCAAGGCTTCTCGCAAGCGCTCCAAGAAGCGCTCGAAAAGCTCATCCAAGTCGACAGATAGCGCTGGCTCTGATAGCAGCAATCAAGCATCGCCCGCTCAAGATGCTGCAGATGTCACGAGAGAAGATGGTTAGTGGCATTGACATCTGGCTCAAATCTGTCCGGCGTTCAGTTTTCCCAGAGCGATCCAGAAAACTGTCTTCCTGACTAAAATCCAACTTAAAGATTTCAGATCAACAGCCGCCTCAATGAAAGCCGGCCGATTTGGAGATGCCTAATTTTGATAAGAGAAACTTGAGAAGGCTCAAGGCCAGCCTCTGCATATTCCAGTGACTTTGGATTTTTTGTATGTAGCTTTCTTGCATTTTAACTGACTGAGCTTGAAGTAATAAGTTCGTCTAGTACGAAACATCCATGCGCTTTTATCTGACGGTCGTTATCGTAACTATTTGGTATGCTGTATGTCTGTATAGAAGCTGGTAAATTGACATCTAATGTAATTTAGGAAGCTGTGGGTTGTGTGATCATCACTGTGATGGTATGTAATTGGGCAGTTTTGCTCGCGTAGCCTCCCTGTGATTTTGTGTGGAATCGTCGTACGTTGTTTTAACTTTGATTGCCTCTCATAATCGAGCAAAGCCAGTTGTAGTCATTGACAGTTGTTGGCCGAAATGATTGACCCTGTGAGATCTCGAATCTTGCGGGGAGCTCGTACTGATCACTGTTGCCGGAATAAAGATAAAAAAAAGTGAAGAAAAAGTGAAGAAAAATTCATGTAAACTGTCTGCTGCGAATTTGAGATAAATCGAATAGTGAAAACTCCCCTAGCTACTGTGGAATAGCTACTTTTTGGTCCACGGACATACCCTTTCGAATTATGATCACACCACCATCTTGTTCGTAACACGAATCATATTTAAAATAGTCTGTGAAAACTACATACCACTAGCTACAGCAGGGGAGCTATTTTTGCTTGAAATGTTGAAAAGAAAGCTATTTTCATTGTCTCTCTGTAGAAACTCAGTCGTGTAGGATAGCTGAAAGTTCAGGGTCAATGACAAGTCTTTGTTGAAGTATGGCACGATCAACAAAAATACTGCTTCATACTAACCGGAAAGCGATGCCGCTGCCTTCATCGAGGACGCCAAATGAGCGCGCAATGCCCTTGGAGAAGTCGGCGAGGATGGGAATATCCATGTCGCCAAGGCCGCCGTCAGTGCGAGACTTCTGCAGCACGAAATTTGTGATCAGGTGAAGTGATTGAAAATTATTGTCGGGGCCTGAGGTAGAAAATTTGACCCCGCTGAACAGTCCCACTGTTTAGACTTTGCTTCTCTGGGCTCTCTTCTTTGGAGTTGTTCTCACACCCGACCGCGACGCGCTTACCGCGCCGCTTTGACCCAGCTCAGCGGTAACTTTCCTCTCAGCCCCCTACTATAGCGAGCTAGCGATGAAGCGGAGGTATGTAAATGGTGTCTCTCTGGATGAAGATTAGCTGAACTGCTCATTCGTACTAGAGCATAATAGCGGAATGATGAATGAAAAAGAAAAAAGAAATCGGGTAATGAAAAAGCCGCACCTCGGTCCAGGCAAGATGAGAAAAGTGCGAATCGCATGAGCACGCGACAACCTGCAATTTTTCATCTTGAATCGAAGTATTTTCGATCGTATTGATAACTCCTCCATCGCCGCAATTTTTTCCTCCTTCTTTTGGGAAAATAAAGTTTCCCCGAACCACATGGAATGGCTTGTATCTTTCTTTTTTTATTCCTTTCTTTCTTTTATCAAACCATCTCGTGCAATATTGACACTCAATATAAAAAATTATCAGTAATTACTTTGATGGTTCACCGTCGCGCCTTCCGATTACTTTGAGAAAATGTGATGATTTGATTTGCGCGGTTCGAACGGGATCAGAAATCCGTACGTTACTTTCTACCTTATGCCGTAGGAATTTCAACGTATGGATTTTGGTTGCTACGGATTTCTGAACATATCCCTTAAAGAGTGGCAGCTGAATAAATAAATAAATCAATCAAAAAGTGAATCACCTCGCATCCCAGCGCTCTAAATTCCTTGGCGCGATCAGCGAACGCGATAATCTCAGTGGGGCAGACGAAACTGCATTTTAAACTTTTTCCTCCAATTTACAATCTTCCATTTTATGTGTCTCTCTGTGTGCTTTTCAGTGAACAAGTTGATCTCCTATCCAAACGTGAGTTAGTTGATCAACACGATTATAGATAAGTGATTTCTTCAACTTGTATTAGCTCAAATGATGATCACAGCCCATGATACGCTATGGAAAAGCTTAGAAACGAACGTGAAATCGAGTGGATAGAAGAAGAAGATGAGCCACTTGCCAGTGTAGTCAGTAGATGAGATCGTCTGATGATAATGATAAAAATACTATACGAAAGTTCCATCCGAAGTGACACGATAAGATCGTTCAAACTCCTCGATTGCTTGTTTTTTCTTGGTTTTTAGAGCGTTATTCACTCTATCTCGAGCTACAGTGAGCAGGAGGAAGACATTAGTTTAGACAGGAGGGGGAATAAGATTCTCAGAAAAGCTGTACGAACCTTGAAGTCACCATCTACGACAGCCTGGCCCTTGAATGCTGGCAGCTCGTTCAGTGGACCTGAATAAACAGGAGTTGAAGTAATTTGTACATGAAACTAGGAAAAGTGCTAGCCAGGAATCATAATGCTGTTTTTTATCCTACCCCACTGATGCGAAGTCTTCATTTGGCACATTTCATAATTTTTAGCTCTTACATAGTGGGCGCGCAAACCGTTTTCCCAGCCAATCAAGGCGGTTGGTTATCCATAGCACCACCAGAAAACCAAAACTCCAGATTCCGAATACACGGGGGCAAATTACGTTGCTGGAGGGGACATTCAGACTGAAGAGCCGCGGCATTTGTAGTGTGATGTGTGGTGTAGCAGTTTACTGTGCGTTATGGTGTGGGAGACGTTTATTCTAAGGCGCGAATTCAACACGAACTGAAATATGTGATTCGTCGCCTGCACACACGCCTACGGTGCACATCATTTACACTCGTTTCGCCAGCAAGAGCGTGGACGATTTCTTGTGTGTACCGTAGTTATTGTGCTCCACCGTAATTTGCGCCGCGGTTGAATAGGCAAAAGAGTGGGAACCTGCACATCACAGGCTCGCGTCACGGCGCGTCGACCGGCCATGTTGAATGTCCCCTCCCGAGCCTCCGTGGAATACTGACCGAGTGGGCGCATAGCTCGCAGCGCCGTACTGGCAGTGAAGGTGCGCTTGCTCAGAGCACCGACGGCCATGCGCGAGAGCGAAGAGAACATCTTTCCACTGTATTTTTGGGTCTCTATTTTTTTGGAATTTCTATAATTGGAATGTTATTCACAAAAAAATGATAATGCATTTCTTCCTAATCTTTGCTAATTTTCGTCAAGCTTCGAAAAACTAATTGAATTTTATTATTATTAATTTGAATTACTCAATCAATTAAATCAAGTTTCAGTAAGCTACAGTCAGGTAATGTCTTGTGTACTCGACAACACCACCATCACTCGCAATTGCACAAACACATATTTTTGTTGTACGAACAAAATTTATCTGGAAAGCGCATTGCAATAATCAACTGAAACAGTACAAAACGTCGCGATTTACACATACAAAACTTTTCATCGATCGACACTGCTTCGTATGATGAGAGAGTGAGAAGAAAAACAACAACTACTGTGTATCAAAAGTTGAATAAATAAATTTAACAAAACGATGAGAATGTAGGGAGTGAGAACAAATTTGGCTCAATTTAATTGGAGATAGAGAAAAGGGAGAGGGTAGGAAAACAGAAAGAGTTGAAAGAGTGTAAACTGTCCAGGCATCTCCTGACTACTGTAAGCCGAGAGAGGGAAAGAATTGAGAAAGACGGTGAATCATAAAAATCTGGGCCTTCTCCCAATTCCACTCTACCTGGCTTTACAGAAGTTTGGAGCGGCGTTATACACTGTTCAATGATTATGGATCTCGTCGAACACTTCTTCTACGTAAATCGTAGGACAAAAAACGAAAGATATCAAAAAAATCTTTTAAAAAATCCGAGATACAAAAAGCTACAGTATCAGAGCAAGAGGTTTGGGCTAACAATCGCAGAAGGAAATGAGAGTAGAATGCGCCTTCAAAAATATTGGAAGAATGAAAAAAGAGATCAGCGCTTAGGTTGAATGTTCGAGCTCGCTGAGCGGGGCACTCAAGCTAAGCAATGCTTAGGCTTTAACGTTAGTGGCGCTTAACGTCTCTTCTTGGGTGGCGGCTTGACAAAGGCCCAGTCGACAGCGAGCGTATTGCCGAGCAGATCTTTGCCATTGAGGTTGTCGATGGCGGCCAGAGCTTCCTGAACGTTTTGTTGTTTTCGACCGTATCCTTGACTCACTGCTTTCGCTTCTCCGTCTATCAATTAGCTATCTCTCTCTCTCTCTCTCTCTCTCTCTCTCTCTCTCTCTCTCTCTCTCTCTCTCTCTCTCTCTCTCTCTCGCGCGCGCCTTACAGTACTCCTCTGGAAGCGACTAAACAGCAGCGTACCTTCTGCGTATCGTACTCTACAAGAGCATAGCCCTTGAGATAGCCCGTGCGGCGATCAAGATTGAGATGCATATTCTTAATCTCGCCATACTCTGCGAAGGCATCGTGCATATCCTCCTCTGTTGCCTCTTCGTGGATATTGCGCACAAAGACGATCCAGCCCTGTAAATATAAAATGATCATTGAAAGTCAGGTTTCAATATGTTTGCAATCGATGCAGGAAGCCACGCACTCAGGCATTTCCATGAAATCTTTAGATTGAGAGTGGGCGCGTTTGCACCAATTTTTCAGCGGTTTCGATCCACTTTGTGAGTCTTCTTCAAACACGACAGATTTAGAGCTTATCATTCCATCTTCTTAAGACATTCCTGAGCAGGGAGGAAAACAGTAAATACTAGATTCAAAATTCCATACATTACTAAACTTCGCTCGAATGATCAAATATCTAGTTTCTACCGTACCTCGATCGATCGCTGTGGCCCATTCGTCTTCTTCTCGTCCTCGGCGCCGCCATCGACGACATCGTACGTGATGCGATCGCGATGCGCACGCGGCTGGCCGATACCGCGACCCTGGAAATTTATTTTTCTCCTTCTTGAAAATAACTTTCATTTTTCTCAAATGCTCTATCATCCATCCCGCCAGATTCAGTCCAACACTTTTCCAAGAAAAACAATATTTACAGAACAACATTGAAACTCAAACCCATCACCTATCGCTCTATTTCACGCACCACCAGGGGTGTGCGAGGAGCAACATTTTTGTGGAGGGGGCGCAAAATGGACTGAAGTACGAAATTTTCATAAGGAGAGACCACATGGAAACATTTTGGGGGGCCGCAAAGTGAGATTTTCTCAACAGGGGGACCACATGATGAAAATTGAGGGAGCGCCAATCGGAGAAAATTTTGTCCCGAGGTACACCCCTGCGCACCACCCTTTTCGAACAACATTTTAGACTGAAAATATCAAACTTTTTGCTCATCTTGCATACTAATTTACAATTCGTGACCATTTAAAAATGATACGGTGATTATGAGGTATGCAAAGTAAAAAAAGAGACAAAAATTTGAAACCTTTTGCTTGTCGGCGCGAATCTCTTCGTCGGCCATCTCGACATCGGCAATATCTCCAGCGGACATGGCGGCGGCTACTGTAGGCTGCTTGAGGAGCTACGAAGTGAGCGGCCTGAGTTTTTTTTATTGTTTTATTATTCTCTCAATAAACTTTTTACAATCGAAAACGCGACACGGCTGACGACAGTAGGCGACAAATTATTACAATTATAACTTTGTTCAAAGATAAGTACAGATAATGACGGTGTGTGATTCAATCAAACATGAAGAGAGGAAGATGCTGTGGGAAGTGAATCAATCAAAAAAGAAAGAATTAGCCAATAAGTTAGAAGAGACCAAGGAATGTGAAATGCAAAATATGCAAAGTTGTAAAGCAATGAGGACTCAGAGAATGCAGAGAGAGAGAAAGGAGAGAGATAGAGAGGGGCCCTCAATATCCCATAGGATTAATTCTCCTCATGCGTCGCGTATTTCGGTCTTGATCGCGCATCTTCTTTTCAATCTCTGCATCGGTCAGAGTCTCCAAGAATGGACTCCATACTTCAGCCTCAGTAGTCGTCCTGTAAAGAGGGGGCGTGTCTTCTTGGGAATGAGCAGAGAGTATGAGAGCATCTAGAGGGCATAAAACGAGAGGAAGCATCTGACGCTTCCTCTTGCCAAGAAAAGGCAGGAGCTGGCGCCTATCTCTCTTTTTCACTCTCTCACCTGAATGGACACTCTACAGTTGGCAGTGGCGTCTCCGAGAATGCAAATGTCTTGAGATGATAGCTCAGCTGGCCTCTGCAATAGAGTGGGCGATGTATATACGGTGAATAAACACCCACTGGGCAAAAAGTCTCCAAATTCCTGCCACTCTCCATAACCCACCACAAAAAACTCCAGAGAGAACGATCAATAAATCACCTGATAGAGTATGCAATCGCCGCCTGAAACTCGCCACCGAGGCCAAGCTCTGCGCACAGGTGGCGAGCAAAGTCTTCTGGCGAATTGTGCGGATCAGCCATGTCCCACTCGAATTGATCGACCAGACTCTGCATGGAAATGCTTCACTTTTGCTAGAAGCTCATTCACGCCTATTCGAAATGAATTAGAGGTTACCTCTGTGCAAACTGTATAACGAGTTCGAGGGTGGAGAGGGGGGGGAATGACATCACTGCTCACCTGATTGCCGACATGAATATTGAGCTTGATCATCGTTCGCATATCAGTTGCACTCGCATCAATCGATGAAGCGTCGCCGGCGGCTTCAATTTGCTGGAATCAATAAATTAAAACTAGAATCGAAGATCATGTCGTCATAAAGAAAACAATGTGCTGAAAATGTTTTGTCCCGAACACTACTTTCAAAGAGTGGCATTTTTGAGTAGCAAAGTTACATTGCATTTGGCCAAAAAAATACTGTTCGATCGAAAAACAGCCACAATAAGAAAAAAAAAGAAAAACAGTGCAACTACTTCTCACCTGATACATTGCAGCCGAAATTGCTGGCTGAAACGAGGAAGGCAGATCTAGATCATCGCAGATAGACTCTGCTACCTGTCCAATATTCAGCGTATTTACCTTGCCACCACTATGCCACAGCAATCACAGGTTTCACATCTTTCTATTTGCGCCAAAATCAAAACTTTTTGATTGAATCTCAAGATTTTGATACATAAATGGTGATAATAATAACTTTGATCATCGCCAAGGCGCTCCCCTCACCATTTCTGGCGTAATCAGCTTCTCATTCTTGTTGAAGCAGAATGTATCGCGTAGCTTGATGCCATCAAGCTCCATATCGAGACGAATCGGAATTAGCACCTCGGGAATTACGGCATTTGCATTCAGACGATTGACCTATAGAGATATCATCTTCAATGAGCCCTCCACTAAAATTACAGTGAATAATTCACTTTCCAAGTAATTCTAAAGATTGCCGAGCAGTAGGAACCTTTTTCTGATTTGTCATTCGGAAAATAGTGAGCAATCTTGTGCTTCTAATAGACAAAAAGTTGCCTGAACTTCAAGACCGTTCGACCTAATGTTACATCTAAAATTTGGCACTTGTTTGAAGTGACTGGCAATTTTCTTGATGACAAGAAGAGCCTCGCAAGGTGTACTGTACCTGATCGAGATCCTCTGCACAGTAGACGCCATCACGCTGGCGCTGGCGCCCGCGTGCATGAGCGAGCGGCGTAGAGCACGGCACCGACTCGAGATGATGAGAGCCAGAGCTCATCTGATACGGAGCGAACTTTCAAAATTTGATTTAACAAAAATCTTGATCGCAATCTCAATGATATTATCTCAGCTATTTTTTCCATAGCAGTCACTTCTGCCAAGAGTGTACTTTTTTAGTACAGAGCAGAGTTTAGACTGGGAAAAAGAGTAACAGTCTAGACACTTTTGATCTGAAACGCTAGGTAGATAAATTTTCTGACTCCTTGAACACAAATGATAATGATAGTACCTGCGAGCCGCCCCATCCGGCAGAAGTCGATGCCTGGCCGCGCGTCGCCTTCATCGGCGACGCCGTGGCAGAGGAGAGATGCGTTCCGCTGCCAACCTGGATAGAATAGATGATTGTCTGATCTCCCACATACTAAATACAAATCCTGGAGAAGACAACTGCATCAACATTTCAAAGAAGACATGTTGAAGCTTCAACCCAAAATAGATGGAATTAAATCGTTATTCTACAACCAGATAGAAAGCAACTGAAAAAAACTAGACTACCTTCTCCATTCTGGGCGCCGACGCTCCGCCACCGCCAGATGCCTTGAAGCGATCATCGTTGCCGCGCAGAATGTCGTCAACTTCGAGAGCGCGCAGAAGCCTGGAAGTATCCAGTAATACGTCGGTAACCAAATTCGGCGTTTCAC
>CAVOJK010000536.1:0-24739 GCA_963695495.1 Hololepta plana
ATGGCGTGGCTCCTACAACGAAAGATTGTCATACTCTGGACTCTGTGAAAATAGTTGCAAGAATAGTCCGACTATTTTTGCAGCTTGACCACTTCAGGTTTAGGTTTTCACTTCATCGCTCGTAGCAGAGATGAGAGTAGCAGCGACCACCAGCTGCTTGACTAGGAACACAACTGACACTCGGGCACTGACGATCAGCACATCTGCGATACAGTATCCATGGCATGGCTCCTACAACGAAAGATTGTCATACTGTAGACTCTGTGAGAATAGTTGCAAGAATAGTCCGACTATTTTTGCACCTTCAGGTTTAGGTTTTTACTTGATCGTTTGTAACAGAGATGAGAGTAGCAGCGACCACCAGTTGCTTGACCAGGAACACAACTGACACTCGGGCACTGACGATCAGCACATCTGCGATACAGTATCCATGGCATGGCTCCTACAACGAAAGATTGTCATACTGTAGACTCTGTGAAAATAGTTGCGAGAATAGTCCGACTATTTTTGCACCTTCAGGTTTAGGTTTTTACTTGATCGTTCGTAACAGAGATGAGAGTAGCAGCGACCACCAGCTGCTTGACCAGGAACACAACTGACACTCGGGCACTGACGATCAGCACATCTGCGATACAGTATCCATGGCATGGCTCCTACAACGAAAGATTGTCATACTGTAGACTCTGTGAGAATAGTTGCAAGAATAGTCCGACTATTTTTGCACCTTCAGGTTTAGGTTTTTACTTGATCGTTCGTAACAGAGATGAGAGTAGCAGCGACCACCAGCTGCTTGACCAGGAACACAACTGACACTCGGGCACTGACGATCAGCACATCTGCGATACCGTATCCATGGCGTGGCTCCTACAACGAAAGATTGTCATACTGTAGACTCTGTGAGAATAGTTGCAAGAATAGTCCGACTATTTTTGCACCTTCAGGTTTAGGTTTTTACTTGATCGTTCGTAACAGAGATGAGAGTAGCAGCGACCACCAGCTGCTTGACCAGGAACACAACTGACACTTGGGCACTGACGATCAGCACATCTGTGATACCGTATCCATGGCGTGGCTCCTACAACGAAAGATTGTCATACTCTGGACTCTGTGAAAATAGTTGCAAGAATAGTCCGACTATTTTTGCAGCTTGACCACTTCAGGTTTAGGTTTTCACTTTATCGCTCGTAGCAGAGATGAGAGTAGCAGCGACCACCAGCTGCTTGACCAGGAACACAACTGACACTCGGGCACTGACGATCAGCACATCTGCGATACAGTATCCATGGCATGGCTCCTACAACGAAAGATTGTCATACTGTAGACTCTGTGAGAATAGTTGCAAGAATAGTCCGACTATTTTTGCACCTTCAGGTTTAGGTTTTTACTTGATCGTTCGTAACAGAGATGAGAGTAGCAGCGACCACCAGCTGCTTGACCAGGAACACAACTGACACTCGGGCACTGACGATCAGCACTTCTGCGATACCGTATCCATGGCGTGGCTCCTACAACGAAAGATTGTCATACTGTAGACTCTGTGAGAATAGTTGCAAGAATAGTCCGACTATTTTTGCAAGGATAGTTGCAAGAATAGTTCGACTATTTTTGCAGCTTGACCACTTCAGGTTTAGGTTTTCACTTTATCGCTCGTAGCAGAGATGAGAGTAGCAGCGACCACCAGCTGCTTGACTAGGAACACAACTGACACTCGGGCACTGACGATCAGCACATCTGCGATACAGTATCCATGGCATGGCTCCTACAACGAAAGATTGTCATACTGTAGACTCTGTGAGAATAGTTGCAAGAATAGTCCGACTATTTTTGCACCTTCAGGTTTAGGTTTTTACTTGATCGTTTGTAACAGAGATGAGAGTAGCAGTGACCACCAGTTGCTTGACCAGGAACACAACTGACACTCGGGCACTGACGATCAGCACATCTGCGATACAGTATCCATGGCATGGCTCCTACAACGAAAGATTGTCATACTGTAGACTCTGTGAAAATAGTTGCAAGAATAGTCCGACTATTTTTGCACCTTCAGGTTTAGGTTTTTACTTGATCGTTTGTAACAGAGATGAGAGTAGCAGCGACCACCAGTTGCTTGACCAGGAACACAACTGACACTCGGGCACTGACGATCAGCACATCTGTGATACCGTATCCATGGCGTGGCTCCTACAACGAAAGATTGTCATACTCTGGACTCTGTGAAAATAGTTGCAAGAATAGTCCGACTATTTTTGCAGCTTGACCACTTCAGGTTTAGGTTTTCACTTTATCGCTCGTAGCAGAGATGAGAGTAGCAGCGACCACCAGCTGCTTGACCAGGAACACAACTGACACTCGGGCACTGACGATCAGCACATCTGCGATACAGTATCCATGGCATGGCTCCTACAACGAAAGATTGTCATACTGTAGACTCTGTGAGAATAGTTGCAAGAATAGTCCGACTATTTTTGCACCTTCAGGTTTAGGTTTTTACTTGATCGTTCGTAACAGAGATGAGAGTAGCAGCGACCACCAGCTGCTTGACCAGGAACACAACTGACACTCGGGCACTGACGATCAGCACTTCTGCGATACCGTATCCATGGCGTGGCTCCTACAACGAAAGATTGTCATACTGTAGACTCTGTGAGAATAGTTGCAAGAATAGTCCGACTATTTTTGCAAGGATAGTTGCAAGAATAGTTCGACTATTTTTGCAGCTTGACCACTTCAGGTTTAGGTTTTCACTTTATCGCTCGTAGCAGAGATGAGAGTAGCAGCGACCACCAGCTGCTTGACTAGGAACACAACTGACACTCGGGCACTGACGATCAGCACATCTGCGATACAGTATCCATGGCATGGCTCCTACAACGAAAGATTGTCATACTGTAGACTCTGTGAGAATAGTTGCAAGAATAGTCCGACTATTTTTGCACCTTCAGGTTTAGGTTTTTACTTGATCGTTTGTAACAGAGATGAGAGTAGCAGTGACCACCAGTTGCTTGACCAGGAACACAACTGACACTCGGGCACTGACGATCAGCACATCTGCGATACAGTATCCATGGCATGGCTCCTACAACGAAAGATTGTCATACTGTAGACTCTGTGAAAATAGTTGCAAGAATAGTCCGACTATTTTTGCACCTTCAGGTTTAGGTTTTTACTTGATCGTTTGTAACAGAGATGAGAGTAGCAGCGACCACCAGTTGCTTGACCAGGAACACAACTGACACTCGGGCACTGACGATCAGCACATCTGTGATACCGTATCCATGGCGTGGCTCCTACAACGAAAGATTGTCATACTCTGGACTCTGTGAAAATAGTTGCAAGAATAGTCCGACTATTTTTGCAGCTTGACCACTTCAGGTTTAGGTTTTCACTTTATCGCTCGTAGCAGAGATGAGAGTAGCAGCGACCACCAGCTGCTTGACCAGGAACACAACTGACACTCGGGCACTGACGATCAGCACATCTGCGATACAGTATCCATGGCATGGCTCCTACAACGAAAGATTGTCATACTGTAGACTCTGTGAGAATAGTTGCAAGAATAGTCCGACTATTTTTGCACCTTCAGGTTTAGGTTTTTACTTGATCGTTCGTAACAGAGATGAGAGTAGCAGCGACCACCAGCTGCTTGACCAGGAACACAACTGACACTCGGGCACTGACGATCAGCACTTCTGCGATACCGTATCCATGGCGTGGCTCCTACAACGAAAGATTGTCATACTGTAGACTCTGTGAGAATAGTTGCAAGAATAGTCCGACTATTTTTGCAAGGATAGTTGCAAGAATAGTTCGACTATTTTTGCAGCTTGACCACTTCAGGTTTAGGTTTTCACTTTATCGCTCGTAGCAGAGATGAGAGTAGCAGCGACCACCAGCTGCTTGACTAGGAACACAACTGACACTCGGGCACTGACGATCAGCACATCTGCGATACAGTATCCATGGCATGGCTCCTACAACGAAAGATTGTCATACTGTAGACTCTGTGAGAATAGTTGCAAGAATAGTCCGACTATTTTTGCACCTTCAGGTTTAGGTTTTTACTTGATCGTTTGTAACAGAGATGAGAGTAGCAGTGACCACCAGTTGCTTGACCAGGAACACAACTGACACTCGGGCACTGACGATCAGCACATCTGCGATACAGTATCCATGGCATGGCTCCTACAACGAAAGATTGTCATACTGTAGACTCTGTGAAAATAGTTGCAAGAATAGTCCGACTATTTTTGCACCTTCAGGTTTAGGTTTTTACTTGATCGTTTGTAACAGAGATGAGAGTAGCAGCGACCACCAGTTGCTTGACCAGGAACACAACTGACACTCGGGCACTGACGATCAGCACATCTGTGATACCGTATCCATGGCGTGGCTCCTACAACGAAAGATTGTCATACTCTGGACTCTGTGAAAATAGTTGCAAGAATAGTCCGACTATTTTTGCAGCTTGACCACTTCAGGTTTAGGTTTTCACTTTATCGCTCGTAGCAGAGATGAGAGTAGCAGCGACCACCAGCTGCTTGACCAGGAACACAACTGACACTCGGGCACTGACGATCAGCACATCTGCGATACAGTATCCATGGCATGGCTCCTACAACGAAAGATTGTCATACTGTAGACTCTGTGAGAATAGTTGCAAGAATAGTCCGACTATTTTTGCACCTTCAGGTTTAGGTTTTTACTTGATCGTTCGTAACAGAGATGAGAGTAGCAGCGACCACCAGCTGCTTGACCAGGAACACAACTGACACTCGGGCACTGACGATCAGCACTTCTGCGATACCGTATCCATGGCGTGGCTCCTACAACGAAAGATTGTCATACTGTAGACTCTGTGAGAATAGTTGCAAGAATAGTCCGACTATTTTTGCAAGGATAGTTGCAAGAATAGTTCGACTATTTTTGCAGCTTGACCACTTCAGGTTTAGGTTTTCACTTTATCGCTCGTAGCAGAGATGAGAGTAGCAGCGACCACCAGCTGCTTGACTAGGAACACAACTGACACTCGGGCACTGACGATCAGCACATCTGCGATACAGTATCCATGGCATGGCTCCTACAACGAAAGATTGTCATACTGTAGACTCTGTGAGAATAGTTGCAAGAATAGTCCGACTATTTTTGCACCTTCAGGTTTAGGTTTTTACTTGATCGTTTGTAACAGAGATGAGAGTAGCAGTGACCACCAGTTGCTTGACCAGGAACACAACTGACACTCGGGCACTGACGATCAGCACATCTGCGATACAGTATCCATGGCATGGCTCCTACAACGAAAGATTGTCATACTGTAGACTCTGTGAAAATAGTTGCAAGAATAGTCCGACTATTTTTGCACCTTCAGGTTTAGGTTTTTACTTGATCGTTTGTAACAGAGATGAGAGTAGCAGCGACCACCAGTTGCTTGACCAGGAACACAACTGACACTCGGGCACTGACGATCAGCACATCTGTGATACCGTATCCATGGCGTGGCTCCTACAACGAAAGATTGTCATACTCTGGACTCTGTGAAAATAGTTGCAAGAATAGTCCGACTATTTTTGCAGCTTGACCACTTCAGGTTTAGGTTTTCACTTTATCGCTCGTAGCAGAGATGAGAGTAGCAGCGACCACCAGCTGCTTGACCAGGAACACAACTGACACTCGGGCACTGACGATCAGCACATCTGCGATACAGTATCCATGGCATGGCTCCTACAACGAAAGATTGTCATACTGTAGACTCTGTGAGAATAGTTGCAAGAATAGTCCGACTATTTTTGCACCTTCAGGTTTAGGTTTTTACTTGATCGTTCGTAACAGAGATGAGAGTAGCAGCGACCACCAGCTGCTTGACCAGGAACACAACTGACACTCGGGCACTGACGATCAGCACTTCTGCGATACCGTATCCATGGCGTGGCTCCTACAACGAAAGATTGTCATACTGTAGACTCTGTGAGAATAGTTGCAAGAATAGTCCGACTATTTTTGCAAGGATAGTTGCAAGAATAGTTCGACTATTTTTGCAGCTTGACCACTTCAGGTTTAGGTTTTCACTTTATCGCTCGTAGCAGAGATGAGAGTAGCAGCGACCACCAGCTGCTTGACTAGGAACACAACTGACACTCGGGCACTGACGATCAGCACATCTGCGATACAGTATCCATGGCATGGCTCCTACAACGAAAGATTGTCATACTGTAGACTCTGTGAGAATAGTTGCAAGAATAGTCCGACTATTTTTGCACCTTCAGGTTTAGGTTTTTACTTGATCGTTTGTAACAGAGATGAGAGTAGCAGTGACCACCAGTTGCTTGACCAGGAACACAACTGACACTCGGGCACTGACGATCAGCACATCTGCGATACAGTATCCATGGCATGGCTCCTACAACGAAAGATTGTCATACTGTAGACTCTGTGAAAATAGTTGCAAGAATAGTCCGACTATTTTTGCACCTTCAGGTTTAGGTTTTTACTTGATCGTTTGTAACAGAGATGAGAGTAGCAGCGACCACCAGTTGCTTGACCAGGAACACAACTGACACTCGGGCACTGACGATCAGCACATCTGTGATACCGTATCCATGGCGTGGCTCCTACAACGAAAGATTGTCATACTCTGGACTCTGTGAAAATAGTTGCAAGAATAGTCCGACTATTTTTGCAGCTTGACCACTTCAGGTTTAGGTTTTCACTTTATCGCTCGTAGCAGAGATGAGAGTAGCAGCGACCACCAGCTGCTTGACCAGGAACACAACTGACACTCGGGCACTGACGATCAGCACATCTGCGATACAGTATCCATGGCATGGCTCCTACAACGAAAGATTGTCATACTGTAGACTCTGTGAGAATAGTTGCAAGAATAGTCCGACTATTTTTGCACCTTCAGGTTTAGGTTTTTACTTGATCGTTCGTAACAGAGATGAGAGTAGCAGCGACCACCAGCTGCTTGACCAGGAACACAACTGACACTCGGGCACTGACGATCAGCACTTCTGCGATACCGTATCCATGGCGTGGCTCCTACAACGAAAGATTGTCATACTGTAGACTCTGTGAGAATAGTTGCAAGAATAGTCCGACTATTTTTGCAAGGATAGTTGCAAGAATAGTTCGACTATTTTTGCAGCTTGACCACTTCAGGTTTAGGTTTTCACTTTATCGCTCGTAGCAGAGATGAGAGTAGCAGCGACCACCAGCTGCTTGACTAGGAACACAACTGACACTCGGGCACTGACGATCAGCACATCTGCGATACAGTATCCATGGCATGGCTCCTACAACGAAAGATTGTCATACTGTAGACTCTGTGAGAATAGTTGCAAGAATAGTCCGACTATTTTTGCACCTTCAGGTTTAGGTTTTTACTTGATCGTTTGTAACAGAGATGAGAGTAGCAGCGACCACCAGTTGCTTGACCAGGAACACAACTGACACTCGGGCACTGACGATCAGCACATCTGCGATACAGTATCCATGGCATGGCTCCTACAACGAAAGATTGTCATACTGTAGACTCTGTGAAAATAGTTGCAAGAATAGTCCGACTATTTTTGCACCTTCAGGTTTAGGTTTTTACTTGATCGTTCGTAACAGAGATGAGAGTAGCAGCGACCACCAGCTGCTTGACTAGGAACACAACTGACACTCGGGCACTGACGATCAGCACATCTGCGATACAGTATCCATGGCATGGCTCCTACAACGAAAGATTGTCATACTGTAGACTCTGTGAGAATAGTTGCAAGAATAGTCCGACTATTTTTGCACCTTCAGGTTTAGGTTTTTACTTGATCGTTTGTAACAGAGATGAGAGTAGCAGCGACCACCAGTTGCTTGACCAGGAACACAACTGACACTCGGGCACTGACGATCAGCACATCTGCGATACAGTATCCATGGCATGGCTCCTACAACGAAAGATTGTCATACTGTAGACTCTGTGAAAATAGTTGCAAGAATAGTCCGACTATTTTTGCATCTTCAGGTTTAGGTTTTTACTTGATCGTTCGTAACAGAGATGAGAGTAGCAGCGACCACCAGCTGCTTGACCAGGAACACAACTGACACTCGGGCACTGACGATCAGCACATCTGCGATACCGTATCCATGGCGTGGCTCCTACAACGAAAGATTGTCATACTCTGGACTCTGTGAAAATAGTTGCAAGAATAGTCCGACTATTTTTGCAAGGATAGTTGCAAGAATAGTTCGACTATTTTTCCAGCTTGACCACTTCAGGTTTAGGTTTTCACTTTATCGCTCGTAGCAGAGATGAGAGTAGCAGCGACCACCAGCTGCTTGACTAGGAACACAACTGACACTCGGGCACTGACGATCAGCACATCTGCGATACAGTATCCATGGCATGGCTCCTACAACGAAAGATTGTCATACTGTAGACTCTGTGAGAATAGTTGCAAGAATAGTCCGACTATTTTTGCACCTTCAGGTTTAGGTTTTTACTTGATCGTTTGTAACAGAGATGAGAGTAGCAGCGACCACCAGTTGCTTGACCAGGAACACAACTGACACTCGGGCACTGACGATCAGCACATCTGCGATACAGTATCCATGGCATGGCTCCTACAACGAAAGATTGTCATACTGTAGACTCTGTGAAAATAGTTGCAAGAATAGTCCGACTATTTTTGCACCTTCAGGTTTAGGTTTTTACTTGATCGTTCGTAACAGAGATGAGAGTAGCAGCGACCACCAGCTGCTTGACCAGGAACACAACTGACACTCGGGCACTGACGATCAGCACATCTGCGATACCGTATCCATGGCGTGGCTCCTACAACGAAAGATTGTCATACTCTGGACTCTGTGAAAATAGTTGCAAGAATAGTCCGACTATTTTTGCAGCTTGACCACTTCAGGTTTAGGTTTTCACTTCATCGCTCGTAGCAGAGATGAGAGTAGCAGCGACCACCAGCTGCTTGACTAGGAACACAACTGACACTCGGGCACTGACGATCAGCACATCTGCGATACAGTATCCATGGCATGGCTCCTACAACGAAAGATTGTCATACTGTAGACTCTGTGAGAATAGTTGCAAGAATAGTCCGACTATTTTTGCACCTTCAGGTTTAGGTTTTTACTTAATCGTTTGTAACAGAGATGAGAGTAGCAGCGACCACCAGTTGCTTGACCAGGAACACAACTGACACTCGGGCACTGACGATCAGCACATCTGCGATACAGTATCCATGGCATGGCTCCTACAACGAAAGATTGTCATACTGTAGACTCTGTGAAAATAGTTGCAAGAATAGTCCGACTATTTTTGCACCTTCAGGTTTAGGTTTTTACTTGATCGTTCGTAACAGAGATGAGAGTAGCAGCGACCACCAGCTGCTTGACCGGGAACACAACTGACACTCGGGCACTGACGATCAGCACATCTGCGATACCGTATCCATGGCGTGGCTCCTACAACGAAAGATTGTCACACTCTGGACTCTGTGAAAATAGTTGCAAGAATAGTCCGACTATTTTTGCAAGGATAGTTGCAAGAATAGTTCGACTATTTTTGCAGCTTGACCACTTCAGGTTTAGGTTTTCACTTTATCGCTCGTAGCAGAGATGAGAGTAGCAGCGACCACCAGCTGCTTGACTAGGAACACAACTGACACTCGGGCACTGACGATCAGCACATCTGCGATACAGTATCCATGGCATGGCTCCTACAACGAAAGATTGTCATACTGTAGACTCTGTGAGAATAGTTGCAAGAATAGTCCGACTATTTTTGCACCTTCAGGTTTAGGTTTTTACTTGATCGTTTGTAACAGAGATGAGAGTAGCAGCGACCACCAGTTGCTTGACCAGGAACACAACTGACACTCGGGCACTGACGATCAGCACATCTGCGATACAGTATCCATGGCATGGCTCTTACAACGAAAGATTGTCATACTGTAGACTCTGTGAGAATAGTTGCAAGAATAGTCCGACTATTTTTGCACCTTCAGGTTTAGGTTTTTACTTGATCGTTCGTTACAGAGATGAGAGTAGCAGCGACCACCAGCTGCTTGACCAGGAACACAACTGACACTCGGGCACTGACGATCAGCACATCTGCGATACCGTATCCATGGCGTGGCTCCTACAACGAAAGATTGTCATACTGTAGACTCTGTGAGAATAGTTGCAAGAATAGTCCGACTATTTTTGCACCTTCAGGTTTAGGTTTTTACTTGATCGTTCGTAACAGAGATGAGAGTAGCAGCGACCACCAGTTGCTTGACCAGGAACACAACTGACACTCGGGCACTGACGATCAGCACATCTGTGATACCGTATCCATGGCGTGGCTCCTACAACGAAAGATTGTCATACTCTGGACTCTGTGAAAATAGTTGCAAGAATAGTCCGACTATTTTTGCAGCTTGACCACTTCAGGTTTAGGTTTTCACTTTATCGCTCGTAGCAGAGATGAGAGTAGCAGCGACCACCAGCTGCTTGACCAGGAACACAACTGACACTCGGGCACTGACGATCAGCACATCTGCGATACAGTATCCATGGCATGGCTCCTACAACGAAAGATTGTCATACTGTAGACTCTTTGAGAATAGTTGCAAGAATAGTCCGACTATTTTTGCACCTTCAGGTTTAGGTTTTTACTTGATCGTTCGTAACAGAGATGAGAGTAGCAGCGACCACCAGCTGCTTGACCAGGAACACAACTGACACTCGGGCACTGACGATCAGCACTTCTGCGATACCGTATCCATGGCGTGGCTCCTACAACGAAAGATTGTCATACTGTAGACTCTGTGAGAATAGTTGCAAGAATAGTCCGACTATTTTTGCAAGGATAGTTGCAAGAATAGTTCGACTATTTTTGCAGCTTGACCACTTCAGGTTTAGGTTTTCACTTTATCGCTCGTAGCAGAGATGAGAGTAGCAGCGACCACCAGCTGCTTGACTAGGAACACAACTGACACTCGGGCACTGACGATCAGCACATCTGCGATACAGTATCCATGGCATGGCTCCTACAAC
Organism: Hololepta plana; assembly: GCA_963695495.1. Lineage (NCBI taxonomy): Eukaryota > Metazoa > Arthropoda > Insecta > Coleoptera > Histeridae > Hololepta > Hololepta plana. The sequence goes on from CAVOJK010000536.1 coordinate 11,029, forward strand.
GAAAGATTGTCATACTGTAGACTCTGTGAGAATAGTTGCAAGAATAGTCCGACTATTTTTGCACCTTCAGGTTTAGGTTTTTACTTGATCGTTTGTAACAGAGATGAGAGTAGCAGCGACCACCAGTTGCTTGACCAGGAACACAACTGACACTCGGGCACTGACGATCAGCACATCTGCGATACAGTATCCATGGCATGGCTCCTACAACGAAAGATTGTCATACTGTAGACTCTGTGAAAATAGTTGCAAGAATAGTCCGACTATTTTTGCACCTTCAGGTTTAGGTTTTCACTTTATCGCTCGTAGCAGAGATGAGAGTAGCAGCGACCACCAGCTGCTTGACTAGGAACACAACTGACACTCGGGCACTGACAATCAGCACATCTGCGATACAGTATCCATGGCATGGCTCCTACAACGAAAGATTGTCATACTGTAGACTCTGTGAGAATAGTTGCAAGAATAGTCCGACTATTTTTGCACCTTCAGGTTTAGGTTTTTACTTGATCGTTTGTAACAGAGATGAGAGTAGCAGCGACCACCAGTTGCTTGACCAGGAACACAACTGACACTCGGGCACTGACGATCAGCACATCTGCGATACAGTATCCATGGCATGGCTCCTACAACGAAAGATTGTCATACTGTAGACTCTGTGAAAATAGTTGCAAGAATAGTCCGACTATTTTTGCATCTTCAGGTTTAGGTTTTTACTTGATCGTTCGTAACAGAGATGAGAGTAGCAGCGACCACCAGCTGCTTGACCAGGAACACAACTGACACTCGGGCACTGACGATCAGCACATCTGCGATACCGTATCCATGGCGTGGCTCCTACAACGAAAGATTGTCATACTCTGGACTCTGTGAAAATAGTTGCAAGAATAGTCCGACTATTTTTGCAAGGATAGTTGCAAGAATAGTTCGACTATTTTTCCAGCTTGACCACTTCAGGTTTAGGTTTTCACTTTATCGCTCGTAGCAGAGATGAGAGTAGCAGCGACCACCAGCTGCTTGACTAGGAACACAACTGACACTCGGGCACTGACGATCAGCACATCTGCGATACAGTATCCATGGCATGGCTCCTACAACGAAAGATTGTCATACTGTAGACTCTGTGAGAATAGTTGCAAGAATAGTCCGACTATTTTTGCACCTTCAGGTTTAGGTTTTTACTTGATCGTTTGTAACAGAGATGAGAGTAGCAGCGACCACCAGTTGCTTGACCAGGAACACAACTGACACTCGGGCACTGACGATCAGCACATCTGCGATACAGTATCCATGGCATGGCTCCTACAACGAAAGATTGTCATACTGTAGACTCTGTGAGAATAGTTGCAAGAATAGTCCGACTATTTTTGCACCTTCAGGTTTAGGTTTTTACTTGATCGTTTGTAACAGAGATGAGAGTAGCAGCGACCACCAGTTGCTTGACCAGGAACACAACTGACACTCGGGCACTGACGATCAGCACATCTGCGATACAGTATCCATGGCATGGCTCCTACAACGAAAGATTGTCATACTGTAGACTCTGTGAAAATAGTTGCAAGAATAGTCCGACTATTTTTGCATCTTCAGGTTTAGGTTTTTACTTGATCGTTCGTAACAGAGATGAGAGTAGCAGCGACCACCAGCTGCTTGACCAGGAACACAACTGACACTCGGGCACTGACGATCAGCACATCTGCGATACCGTATCCATGGCGTGGCTCCTACAACGAAAGATTGTCATACTCTGGACTCTGTGAAAATAGTTGCAAGAATAGTCCGACTATTTTTGCAAGGATAGTTGCAAGAATAGTTCGACTATTTTTCCAGCTTGACCACTTCAGGTTTAGGTTTTCACTTTATCGCTCGTAGCAGAGATGAGAGTAGCAGCGACCACCAGCTGCTTGACTAGGAACACAACTGACACTCGGGCACTGACGATCAGCACATCTGCGATACAGTATCCATGGCATGGCTCCTACAACGAAAGATTGTCATACTGTAGACTCTGTGAGAATAGTTGCAAGAATAGTCCGACTATTTTTGCACCTTCAGGTTTAGGTTTTTACTTGATCGTTTGTAACAGAGATGAGTAGCAGCGACCACCAGTTGCTTGACCAGGAACACAACTGACACTCGGGCACTGACGATCAGCACATCTGCGATACAGTATCCATGGCATGGCTCCTACAACGAAAGATTGTCATACTGTAGACTCTGTGAAAATAGTTGCAAGAATAGTCCGACTATTTTTGCACCTTCAGGTTTAGGTTTTTACTTGATCGTTCGTAACAGAGATGAGAGTAGCAGCGACCACCAGCTGCTTGACCAGGAACACAACTGACACTCGGGCACTGACGATCAGCACATCTGCGATACCGTATCCATGGCGTGGCTCCTACAACGAAAGATTGTCATACTCTGGACTCTGTGAAAATAGTTGCAAGAATAGTCCGACTATTTTTGCAGCTTGACCACTTCAGGTTTAGGTTTTCACTTTATCGCTCGTAGCAGAGATGAGAGTAGCAGCGACCACCAGCTGCTTGACTAGGAACACAACTGACACTCGGGCACTGACGATCAGCACATCTGCGATACAGTATCCATGGCATGGCTCCTACAACGAAAGATTGTCACACTCTGGACTCTGTGAAAATAGTTGCAAGAATAGTCCGACTATTTTTGCAAGGATAGTTGCAAGAATAGTTCGACTATTTTTGCAGCTTGACCACTTCAGGTTTAGGTTTTCACTTTATCGCTCGTAGCAGAGATGAGAGTAGCAGCGACCACCAGCTGCTTGACTAGGAACACAACTGACACTCGGGCACTGACGATCAGCACATCTGCGATACAGTATCCATGGCATGGCTCCTACAACGAAAGATTGTCATACTGTAGACTCTGTGAGAATAGTTGCAAGAATAGTCCGACTATTTTTGCACCTTCAGGTTTAGGTTTTTACTTGATCGTTTGTAACAGAGATGAGAGTAGCAGCGACCACCAGTTGCTTGACCAGGAACACAACTGACACTCGGGCACTGACGATCAGCACATCTGCGATACAGTATCCATGGCATGGCTCTTACAACGAAAGATTGTCATACTGTAGACTCTGTGAAAATAGTTGCAAGAATAGTCCGACTATTTTTGCACCTTCAGGTTTAGGTTTTTACTTGATCGTTCGTAACAGAGATGAGAGTAGCAGCGACCACCAGCTGCTTGACTAGGAACACAACTGACACTCGGGCACTGACGATCAGCACATCTGCGATACAGTATCCATGGCATGGCTCCTACAACGAAAGATTGTCATACTGTAGACTCTGTGAAAATAGTTGCAAGAATAGTCCGACTATTTTTGCACTTCAGGTTTAGGTTTTTACTTGATCGTTCTTAACAGAGATGAGAGTAGCAGCGACCACCAGCTGCTTGACCAGGAACACAACTGACACTCGGGCACTGACGATCAGCACATCTGCGGCTAGAGACGAGATAACCGCAACTCTTGACACCTCCCAGACATGAGTACAAACTAGACTGTGTCGATTTGCACGGGTACAGAGTTTACCCATTTCAGTTTGCACTGGGTCTGTGTTTGCACGGAGCTCTGAGCCCCGGGTTTTGGGTAAGCACGGAGCTTACCCGCGAATTACCCTTTTGATCATAACTTCGCTATAAGTGGTCGTACTGACTTGGGGAAAAGACTGAGGCGTATAGCTCATCGAGATCTTCAACTTTCAGTTTGCAATGAAAAATGGCGAAACAACCTGGATTGCACGTAGGATGACAACATAAGTCATTTCTGGATGTTTCATGCTGATAGTGCTCACCCAGGCATCAGAATCGTTGGATTTTCTTCGAAAACCACACCAAAATAAGAGAGAAGAAGGCCGAATTCGCGGGTAATTCGGGGGTAATGGAAAACTTCGATTTTGCGCGCGGTTATACCCTCGCACTTTTCTTGCTAAAAAGTTTTACCCCGGGTCGAAGTGCAGAGCACGGTGCATTTTCTCTTGATTCGGAGTAAACCCGGTGTAAATCGACACAGTCTAGTACAAACTCGTTATCGAAAAACTGTAATTCATATCTCGCTTTGTCCGGGGGCTATCACGGTCAAACTTGAGCAAATAATTCATAAGACTGATATCACCGCACACCCGAATTTCAGCATCATAGCCTCAGGACGAAGCGAGATATGAATTACAGTTTTTCGAAAACGAGTTTGTACTCATTCCTCTCTGGCGCAAAAAGTTGCGATTATCTCGTCTCTATCTGCGGCTCCCGAGGACGTGGCATCTACGCTGCGGAGCCACCCCAGCCGACAACACCGAGGCTGGGCCAACGACGTCCACAACCCTATCGCTCGCTTCACGCGACCCCAGGCCGTTTTTTCCCGGGCCTATGACCCGCCAGGTCTCATAGGCCTCCTCCTGCTAGAAGCAGGGGTCCATCCAAATCCTGGACCACCGAAGTGGCCATGCACGGTTTGCTTCAAATCTGCTCAAACCAATTCTCTCCAATGCTCACATTGCAGGCAGTGGGTGCATATCAAGAAGTGCAGCAAGCTACAGTCCGTACGTCAATACAACCGGACCACGTACGTTTGCCCTGCATGTCCACCCGCACCACTGCCTGCATCCAAGCGTCAGCCAACGAGGACCACAAGCACCAGCGACTCACACAAGGATCTGAGCATCATCACATGGAACATCAACGGTGCGAGGACTCGGCGCAACGAACTCGTCCAGCTCTGTGATGACGTCAAGCCTGATGCAATTCTGGTGCAAGAAACCAAACTCGGCCAAAACACGGCGTTCGCGCTTCCCGGATACGACTGCTATCGCCGAGATAGAACGGCACATGGAGGAGGCATCGCTACGTTCATACGTGTTGGCATCTCTTCATCAACATCATACGCAACGCCCAACGATCACGCTATCGAGAGACTGGACATCAAAATACAAGACGGGACCAGCTACACCACGCTAGTGAACATCTACATTCCACCGGCTGCCACTCTCTCCCAAGGATGGCAAGCCGTAGCGATACCGGCTGGCCTATCTGACCAGGCTTCCATTATCAGCGGCGATTTCAACGGCCACGATGCCCTCTGGCACTCTTCCCTCAGCGACGCCAGGGGAGTCCTCCTCGCAGAAGCAATCGAGGCTTCTAAATACGTCGTATTAAATGAAGACACTCCTACGCGCTTGGCAAAGGACGGCACATGCAAGTCACCTGATATCGCGCTGGCATCCGAATCTATCGCTGCGAGCTGCCAATGGTCTGCCATCACATACGGCAGCAGCGATCACGTGCCCATGCTCACCAGAGTCACCCGCAGAGGCATCTCATGCACAAAGGAGCGCTGCTTCATCAACTTCAAGAGAGCGCGCTGGGGCAAATTCTCTGCCATAGTCGACGAACACCTCGCTCGCAACTTCTCGCCTAATGATAACATACACAAGCAAGACTTCACTGAGGCTATTCTGCAGGCAGAACGGATTGCCATACCAGCTGGCAAAATAAAACAAGCCCGCCCTGGCTTCTCAGCAGAAATCAAGAAACTGATGAGGCAACGCGACGCCATCAGAGATGCTAACCCAGCCGATCCAACTCTTCCCGATCTCGATGAAGCCATACACAGCGCCACACAAGAAGAGAAAAAACGGAAATGGGAAATCTTTGTCAGCTCCATAGACCATCGAACTGACCAGAGCAAAATCTGGAAAGTCATTCGGGCACTCAATGGGTCAGCTCAGCCCAAGCCATCCACTAAGATGGTCTCGTTCGATGGCAAACTATTAGCGGGCAAAGAAGCAGCAAACGGCTTTGCTAAATTCTACGCACGCTTCGCCCCGCCAAGCGGGCACAATCGAAGGAAATCAATAAGGAATTGCAAGAAGCTCGAACTCCCGCCTCCTGGCACTGCTGTGTTCAATATGGCAGACCTCAAGAAGGCCGTGAAAGACTCCAAGCCCTCAGTGGCAGCAGGCCCAGATGGTCTTCGTCCAATCCACATGAAGCACATCTCTGATTATGCCCTCTCCTGTGCCCTATCCATCCTCAATCTCTCCTTTTCCACTGCTATAATCCCCGACCGCTGGAAGCAGGCTACAGTGCTTCCGCTGCCCAAACCTGGAAAAGATCAGACCCAACAGGAAGGATACCGTCCTGTCTCACTCCTCTCGCCTCTGGCGAAACTAACTGAGAGGCTACTTCTCCCAATCATGAAGGACCATATGCAAGTGGACAACCAGCAACATGGTTTTCGACCAAAACATTCCACCGTCTCCGCCCTGACTGAAGTCGTAGAGGACATAAAGAGGGGATTCAATCAGCAGCCTCCCCCCCTCCGGACTGTCCTGGTGGCAGTTGACCTCAGCTCTGCTTTCGATCGCGTCGACACCGGAATCCTACTCGATAAACTCCTCGCGTCCACCCTCCCCCGCCACCACGTACGCTGGCTTAACAGCTTCCTCGGGAAACGACGCATACGGGCACTATTCCGCTCTGATATCTCACGCCCTCGACCACTGACTATGGGAGTGCCGCAAGGCAGCGTTCTTGCTCCGATTCTCTTCTCATACTACATATCTGGAATGCCGCCCACACCAACTGATGTCGAGATGGGGGCGTATGCAGATGATATCACAGTCTGGAGCAAACACAAGCATCACGAAGTAGCGGCGGAGCAAGTAAACAGCTACTTACCAACCCTCAAAAGTCATCTAGATGACCTCCGATTACCAGTATCCGCTCTCAAGTCATTCTGCACCATATTCACTACGGACCCTGGCGAATTGAGGATAGTCACTGATATCCAGTGGGGAGCAGATGACATCCCATGCACCCAAAACCCCAAAATCCTGGGAGTGAACCTGGACCAGACGCTACGATTCCACACACATGCACAACACGTCAAGAAGAAATGCGGCCCCAGAGTGAATGCACTGAAGGCGCTCGCAGGAACTTCCTTTGGACAATCTAAAGAAGCGCTGCTCCAATACTATAAAGCCACTGCCAGTGCGCTGATTAGCTACGCCGCGCCTGTGTGGCATCCAAGTGCTTCCAAGACCTCCGTAGAGTTGCTGCAGCGGGTACAGAACGTGGCCCTCCGCACCGCCACTGGGGCAGCCAGATCCTCACCCATACAACACTTACACGATGAGGCGGCAATGCTCACGGTGGAGCAGCATCAGACTATGCTGTCTAGACAATTTCTAGCAACAGCCATCGCTGATCCAGGCCATCCCAATCACTCCACCCTCACCCAGCCTGACACTCGCCGTAACATCCGGCGTTCCCTGGCATCCATGGCATCGAACTCTCGGAAAGCTGGCTGGAAAAATTTCGGCCCCTCTCCAGATGCCAAGAAGGTCCTCCTCAACTCCATTCACACGCACGAAGTACAAAAAGCATTGCAAGCAGCAGACAAAAACAAAGTGCTCAACGCCCGCCCTCCAACCAGAATTGCCCCATCTGAATCACGACTTCCTCGTGAAACAAGAAGGGTGCTTTGTCAACTAAGGTGCGGCCACTGTCCACTTCTACAGTCCTACCGCAGTAGGCTAGACGACAGTGTCTCTAACGTATGCCCGAAGTGTTCCAACACTCCGCACGACACGAGCCATCTATTCAACTGTCCCTCTGACCCCACCAACCTGAAGGCTCTTGACCTTTGGTTCAAACCGGAGGAGGTCTCCTCCTACCTAGGTCTGAGGACCCGCCCGCCGCCCGAACCACCACCGACGTCTGGCAACCCGTGAAGCAGCGCAACAACAACAACAACAACAACAGCACATCTGCGATACCGTATCCATGGCGTGGCTCCTACAACGAAAGATTGTTATACTGTAGACTATGTGAGAATAGTTGCAAGAATAGTCCGACTATTTTTGCACCTTCAGGTATAGGTTTTTACTTGATCGTTCGTAGCAGAGATGAGAGTAGCAGCGACCACCAGCTGCTTGACTAGGAACACAACTGACACTCGGGCACTGACGATCAGCACATCTGCGATACAGTATCCATGGCATGGCTCCTACAACGAAAGATTGTCATACTGTAGACTCTGTGAGAATAGTTGCAAGAATAGTCCGACTATTTTTGCACCTTCAGGTATAGGTTTTTACTTGATCGTTCGTAACAGAGATGAGAGTAGCAGCGACCACCAGCTGCTTGACCAGGAACACAACTGACACTCGGGCACTGACGATCAGCACTTCTGCGATACCGTATCCATGGCGTGGCTCCTACAACGAAAGATTGTCATACTGTAGACTCTGTGAAAATAGTTGCAAGAATAGTCCGACTATTTTTGCACCTTTAGCTTATACGACCACCGTTATACGACTGATGTATGACTGTGGTGATCGTAAGTCGGCTATTGTCGAAAATCGATGATGATGTTATGTCAGACATTATCGAAACAGTCAAAGTCACTATGCCATCAGCGCTTCTTGAATAATACTTATTCAAAAAGCGAATAATAACAATAATAATCCATTGACATTCTGTTTAGGCGTTTACTGATCCGGTTGCCCAAGAGACGGATAGGAGTAGACTTCTTGATCAGGCGAATAGGATCTTACTAGGGAAGTCCTTAAAGGAGATTCCATGTCATCAGTATGATGGTGTGCCTCCCTAGGGAGAGGATCGAGTGCGTACAAGTCGATGTATTTCCAACAGCAGACAGGGGCACACCAAATCGTCATTTGACAGGGAAGTGGGGAAGAGGACCGTCGACCTCGTGCTATTATTGTTGTTGATTCCAAACTACAAACATCTACTCTCTCTCTCTCTTTCTTCCCTGAGGCTGCCTCCCCTCCCCCCTTTCTCTCTTCCCGTTCTCCTCTCTCTCTCTCTCTCTCTCTCTCTCTCTCTCTCTCTCTCTCTCTCTCTCTCTCTCTCTCTCTCTCTCTCTCTCTCTCCTCTCTCTCCTCTCTGTCCTCCCTCCCTCCCCTCTCTCCCTCTTCTCTCTCCACCTGTCTCTCCCTCCTCTTTCCACCTCTTCTTCTTTAGACTCTCTCGCATCGTCTTGGAACACGTCGATCACAAGCAACACTCATACTGCAAAGACAGAGCTCGTTCCAAATGCCGCTCTATCTCGACCTCGAGAAATGGTCTTGTGTCTGGACTCTAGGACATGGAATCTCCTTTAACTTTACGATGAATCTGTAAAGCGAGACCTATGCCATTGGATAGAGCGTACTCGATTACCTATCGGGCGACCCTCAAAAAGTGCTCACCTGATCATTTTTTGGGGTAAAAAGGTGATTGAAAAGTGAACCCGCCCACGCTTCTCTAGCCCTGTTTTTGATAACTTTTCCGTGGTGATAGGAATCGAAATTCGGCTTTTTCTCATTGGGGAGAGTGAGGCCGATCATTTCTTTTGCCATTGCATCATTGGCAAACCAGAAAAGAGCGCTTGCACGGAGCGCCAGAGGTTAGAAGTTACCCACACTCCCGTCAACCACGATTTATTCTCTCTCCAAAACTGATTGAATTCACAACTGGTGAGTAGAAGGAAAAGGTTAAACTTTCAAACACTGTTTTACCTCGAAAAGTGATCAGGTGAGCACTTTTTGAGGGTCGCCCGATAGGTAATCGACTACGCTCTATCCAATGGTGTAGGTCTCGTTTCACAAATTCATCGTAAGGTTGAGGACTTCCCTGGTTAGAATATTCTTCGGGAGCGGATCATGGCGGTAGATGGTTGCAATGATAGGGTGCCAGAGTAGGGGAGGCTCATAGTAGTAGAATAGAATAGAGAGAGACGACCATCCTCGGATGAAAAAGAAAGTGTTTTTACAGGTTTTTAAAGAATTCTGCTCATTATTCTCGGAGAAAATAGAGGGCGCCATTTTTGGCTCTCTTGGAGAGAGGAAAAGTGGGCGGGATCTGTGGTCCCTAGCTATATTCGTGTAGCTGACGAGAAAAGGTTCGATTGAATTGAAATGTACACGCAAAAAGAGACGGCGAGTGAAATTGCGGCCATATTTAGTTATCCGTACTCCGAAACCATCGCTATCCGAAAAAAATTAGACTTACGGATAATCATACCGTACGGACATCTGAACATAGCCGAAATTGCTCCTTATGCGCGCTGCACTTACGCAAATGATAATACGTATTTTGGGCTAGATAGGCTAGACGCTTTTTGGGCTAGATAGTTCATATTTTTAAAAACTCCTCTGATGTCGAAAAACTGTTCAGGTTGCACCATTTTCTTTCTTTGACAAATATTGCACTTGCCTCGACAAGACAATGTAGGTTTTTTTCAGTTTTTCTCTTTTTTTCAATTATCAGTTTTTCCCATCCTCTATCTGCTCCCCATCACTGCGTGGTCTTCTCGTCGCTCGTCCTCGATGATATTCGCCACTGGATGCGCTCTCTTCTACTCATTCTAGCGCTGTGTCCTTGGCTACTTCCCAATGCCCAGATCAATATTTCAAAGGTTTTTTTGGAATCCTAGTTATAGTCGACTTCAAGCCGTATGCCCAAATACAATCCACTTGAAACAGCGTTATTAGTGTTTGAGAATCCAAAGGCTGGTGCGTCAGATACGCAGCGTCCTGTTCACTCAGTCTATCGTCTTGAAAAGACCGACTCTTGTCATCCAAGCCCCCTGGCACTTCACATGTGCTTTCATGTGACCTCCTGGCATGACCTCTAGGTCGTGCGAGAAGAGTACACACAAGTCTCTCTTTTTCAAGACGACAGACCGTGTGAACATGACGCTGCGTATCTGACGCACCAGCCTTTGGATTCTCAAACACTAATACCAGGGCCATTGATGTCTCATTCTCCCTCTCAATGTGAGAATCGGCCGATTCTGAATCTTTCCGAGGGTTTTGCTGCGTTTATTAGCGAGGATCCTTTTTATGAAGAGTGATTTCTCAGAGATCGAATGGCGTTCCACTCCAAGCACATCAATTTGGCAACAACAATTACGCTCGCAGGGTCAAATATGGTGAGTTCCAAGAGTTGTGTGGATCGATGTTTGCGAAAACTTTATTTTCCAAAAGAAGATGTGAAATCAATGGATGAAAGATAAAGTCTGCCGACAACAGTATGTCCAACTGCAGTGCACTTGAGACGGCGCAACGGTGGCTTCTCGTTTCACACTCTTCTGTTCGAAATGTGAAAATTGCATGTTGTTCTGTCTCAAGTGGACTGCAATTTGACATACGAGCTCCGGTTGACAATAGGGTTCCGAATTCAAGTACGCTTTCAATCCTCGTTTGATTCAAGTGTTTCAGACTTGAAACAAGGCTTCCATCTTCTCGTACTTGAAATCGTACTTGAAATCGGAACCCTAGTTGACAATGATGTGCATTTCAGGATACAATCGCACATCGAGAATCTTCGCACTGCGCCGCTACATCGTACGCCCTCACTCCCACACTCATCAAACGCCTCTAAATGCTACCACGAATGATCAGAATGCGAACAGTACTGTAGCAAAAGGAGACGAGGTTACGGCAATGCCAGACACAACGACAGCAAAAGCGAACAGTAAGCTTGGTTAGTTTTTATCAAATCATCGCATGCTGGAACTTCGAATTAATATCTAAATCGCTTTCAAATAGAAGCAAAGCTAACATTTGGCCATAGAAATGATGGCTTTCAAAGTTTTCTGAGTCCGAACATTTTTTGAGAGCTGCAGAAAATAATTTCACAAAAAAGTTTAGGTGCTCCGTCCAACACCGCGCCCAGCCGCCGTTTATTTCCCACTTCTACGACTACTACAACAGTCCGTCATTTTCTAAGTTTGCTCAAACTGAATAAATCTGTTCTCATAGGTTCTATGACGTGAGACATATTCTTCAGAGGCGGTCTCTTGCGACATCTACACCACATTCCGCTCTCGCTCCTACTCTGCTCAGTACAATATTGATTCCATCTCGGAAGCAGACAAAGACTCCGACTCCTGGTCAGATACACATCAAACTTTCTACAGAAACTAAAGTCATCAAATGCAGATGAGTCCTGAAGAGGTCCTAAACGGGCCCAGAAGGATAAGAGTACGAATAGAAACCTTGTGTCCGCCCATTAGTTTTCGCTCCAGCTCTATTGACTGACGATGAGTGAATGTTCTTTTTCTCAGCTAGCCTACCCATGGATGCCGCCGGAACATCTCATTCGAGGATTCCTGCAGGAGCGCCGCCTCCTGCCCATGGTCTGTAGAAATTTCAGCTTTCCTCAAAAAAGGAGACGGAAATATTTCTGGGAATTGATTCGCGACCTTATCGAACATTTCGAAGGTCTTCCAGAATTTCTAAATAGGAATCTGCCTCCTAGAAATGTTTTCATCCCCTCTTGTTGAGGAGAGCCGATATTTCTCTATCCAATTTTTTTGCTGCCAACGGGATAGAGTCGACCGAGAGCCGCATAACAAATGTAGTCCACTCATGACGAAGCGACGGCCGGATTTGAGAGCATAAGGGATAGAGTCGTATTGACCGTTGCGTTGTCTCAAGCAGACTTCATTTGGACATACTCGGCTGACACTATATAGGTGAAGTGTCTGTGCCTGTCACTTTTCCGTCCCGCTGGGACGAGATATGAAGTACAATGAAAGTCTGCGGTGTTGTCCATATTTCACGATATATTCCAGATGAACACCCCGGTCGTCCATCCAGCGTGCCGCCTCTTGCAGTCGGAAATGAAGGGGAAAAATCCGATTCACGAACTCCCGATTATCTCGATCAAGAAATCGAAGAAGCCGCAAATTCATCGGACGACTATGAAAATGACCAGTGAGTTGGTTATCAGACAGTTTGCTTCGTTTTTCGCTTCGTAATTTACGGGATTGAAAAAATATGTCATCGAACTAGAGACCAGATAACCGCAACTCTTGGCGCCTCCCAGACATAAGTACAAACTCTTTATCGAAAAACTGTAATTCATATTTCGCTCTGTCCCGGGGCTGTGATCGTCAAACTTGTTAGAATAATCCATAAGACTGACGGCCTCACAGACGGCCTCAATTACGCTCTGGTCAAAAGAGACATCGCATCCATTCTGGTTTCCCTGTAAAGGTCAGGTTTGTTTCAAATCGATATTGCGAATTTGGCGGCTTCATGCAACAATCAGCGTTGATTGATCGTTCTTGATGGTTCGAGAAATCGGTATTTCATCCAGAAATATCATGCATCATGGAAGAAGCTCATGAAGTTTATTCGGACAAAAAATGTGACGTATACGAAGAAGTGTTTCAAAGTGAGTGGACTCCATGATTTTCCAGAAGTTCAAATTTATAGCTCAAAATGACGAAAGTAACGAAAGTTCATAGCAAGACTGGAAGTTTCCGGAACAAAAAGAGAGTGTTCAGAAAGATCGTGCGAAGTTTCAAGACTTGAATACATCGACCATTTTCATGCTGGATTTGCAGAGTCCTCTGGTGAGTTGTTGTCTGAGTAATCGATAGACGTTCTGAACGCATCACGCAACTGTTTCTATTTACTGTTATTATTTTTGAGTGCATGAATGGGCCGGAATCTGGAGAATAGGAAACGTTGCAGATTCAGCAACAACTGGTCTTTTTTGCACGAGCTTCATGTTACTATGACAGTGCCAAACTGGCTTTGGCGATATTTCCTATGCCGAAGCAGCCGAAATCGGTTCGTAATAAACTTACCCACGTTTGTAATGCTCATTGTCAGTCGAAACATCGTCGTTATCCTATTGGTGTTTCAGAATCTGAAAC
>CAVOJK010000537.1:0-12858 GCA_963695495.1 Hololepta plana
ACCTAAAGTGCAACAGAACTGCGATTCCGATTGTCTCGAATCTGTTTCGAAGTCTCGTTTCATGAACACCAGTTATGACCGGTTAAAGATTTTCGAGCGTAACTAGAGAACCGCTGAGTCAAACAGTCCGAAATTTCACATCCTGATCAATCCGTTGACGTTCAACGTTTTTGTAATTGACAAAAACTTTCTCAGACGCTCCTTTTGCTGTTTCATATAAGGTTGAAATTTCCAAACAGGTGGGAAGGTACCTGGTCTTTTCAGATATCTGAATAGATTTTTGAAATTTCGAAAAAAAACCAAGCCCTTTTATCAGATGGAGTGAGGTTTACAGTGTTTTCGGTCGAGACAACAGATAGCGTTGTCTATATCGATTCGTCCGGCGAACAATACGCAGAAACGAGCACCCTGATTGATGCTCTTGGCCGGCGTTTCCGGGAAGACTAGTGTACCCTAAAGATTTGCAGTATATTCCGGATGCAGAAAGAAAGGTTAGAAATTGTGCAACCGAATCGTTTTCCGAGAAGAGAGAAACTTCACTTATGAGTGCGATTGTTTAAACACATATGTGAAACAGGTTTGGAATGGTTGAACCAAGTCATAATCGACTTGCCATCCAAACAGTTCACTAATTATGTAAATGAAAATACGAGACTTTTCCTGACTAACTCTAAAATACGTCTTTGATTCTTGCCGGAATCAACAAACAACCGAGTTTGCTACGCGACGGTGACCATCGAAACATCCTTACAATGTTGTACAATTTCATGTCTCGATTATGTTTGTCGATGGTGGATAGAGAAAGAAAGAAAAAAAGAAAGAAACTCCTTACAAGGATTCACTGTTTTCAGGCGGTTTTTGCAGAGTGAAAATGAAGTTCGCTCAAAATGATAACAAACACTCGGCATAGTGGTCTGAGGCCAACAAACGTGCTTTTTGTTCCATGCTCTTTCTCACCTGGAGATATTAACCATTTCGCGATTTTTTTTCTTTGTTTTCCGGATTAATTTCTGATCAAATAGCAAAAACAGCATATCAAGCTCTCACCCCCATGAGAGCTCTCACCCCGGGCTCCCGCATGATGTTTTAAAAAAATTCCACGCTTTTTCTCACGTTTACCTCACCTGTGCGTGTGGAAAACAACGCGTAAAATTTGCGATCTATTCAACACTTCATTCATCACTATTAGTGGATCGACACTATGGTTTTCAGAGCGGTGGAGAGTAGTACTCGTGAAAATCTCTGGTTCTCTGCCGAACGTCTGTCAAACGCATTTTCCGAAGTCTGATATGACGTTAGGCCATACGCTTGGAATAGCACTATTCCGAACGTCTGCCAAATTCCACCGTTCCCTCTCCCTACCAATTCCAAGCGTCTGCCAGATTTCAAAATTCCCTTTCTCTTTAGTTTGATGTTTATAACCCTATTCATACGAACAGGAGAGAGAACAAGTCCTTTGATGAACGAGTCCATTCCAAAAATTCCCTTTGGAGGGCGAGCCATGAGTACAGCTCTGATAAAGATAGAAGAGTATGTCAGGCCTTTCAAAAGCGCGCCATAAACTTCGCGGGTTTGGGACGTAGTGAGAGGAATAGAGGATCTCACGACCGTTGAATCTGGCAGACGTTTGGAATATTCCAAATTCCAGGAATATTCCAAAGGCACGTCTCAGTGAGAGTGCATCTGGCAGACGTTTGGAATGTGCGTCTGGCAGACGCTTGGAATGTTCCGAATTCTTGGAATTTTCCGAACGCGAATGCATCTGGCAGACACTCGGAATGTGCGTTTGGCAGACGCTTAGAATATTCTGCGTTTGGAACTGAATTCGGAATATTCCAAGCGTCTGCCAAACGTTCGGCAGAAAACCAGAGATAAACAGACATTCGAATACCCACTGACCGGATATTCGAACTTGTTTTGCACTCGGAACTTTCAGTTTCGATGTTTCATGCTCTTTCTCCGGGTCTCGAAGTTCTGTCCGCGAAAGAGCGAAACTGGGAGCTCTTACGATCAGCCAATTCAGTCCCAGTTTCCGAAAACTGTGAGAGCGTTTTGGTGGGCATAGTCTTACTCATGCGGAAGTGAGAAAAACTGAAAGTTTTCTCGTCAGGTCCAGTTGGTTTACTGTGAGTCAAGGTCTCTTTCCAATGAAGTTCGTGCAGCAAACATCATACTGCCAGTGACTATCGGTGAGTTGATTGAGCGTGTTTTAGAGATGTTATGTGAATTAATCTTCCACAGTTACTCGAGGTGTTTAACGTAAGGCTATGGAAAAGGCTATGGAAAAGTGCAGAAGGAATTCTTTTCGTAATATGAGTGAATCTGTGTAAGAATTCACTTTTTTCCGCCACTTTTCGCAGACTTTTTTTTAGAATCTGGTGAAAACATCAGGCGTGATGGACCCCTGACCCTGTTGAGGAAAATGTGTTTCTCAAAATTTTCTGATCTCTTTCCAGGTTGTTATGACTCCCATTACCTTTTCATGAGACCTCTCTTTTGGATACTTCAAGAATGATCGATTCTTAACATATGTATATCAAATGATAGCTGTTCGGTTGGCCAATCAGTCAAGATTTTTTTCAATTTTTTATCTCACATTCTTGATGATTTTCTCACCTGGACAATTTTTCACCGAATTCATGTCTCAAGCATATCCATTCCATTCACTCTTATACATGGATTGCGGAAAAAATTGCGGATTGAAAATGGTCTTTTAAAGATTGTGCAACCCGAACCGTTTTTCGACGGGAGAGTAATTTCGCTTATCCTATAGTGTAGATCACACCCAACTTGGTGATAGTTGATTTCAAATGCCAGTGGGCTCGTTGCACAAAAACTGAAAAGAGACCGAGGAGGGAGAGGGTCACGTGGAGGACTTGTGGCGTGGATTGTGTGCACGATGTGTGAATTAGCAAAATAATGGTTGTTGCGCACCACGAATTTACTACGACTCGGGTTAGAAAATCTTAAAAGAATTACTGAGGGCTGTATCATCGTGTGAATGTTATTGGCATAGTCTCAGAAACTTGGGGGTAGCGAGTAGAATGACGGAAATGATTTTTATAGATAAAATTTCTACAAAAAGTTACAAAACGCGCGCTATCCTGTACTCGTTTTGCCCAAAGAGAACAACTAGCGACAATGATTCTTCTTTGATTCATGCTACAGAGTTCGTGTGACAAGCAGGGAAGCGGGTAGAGTAGGGAGAGTGAGAGAGTGCGCGTGAGGTGGTAAAACAACAAGATTGCGCGCGCTTTCTCGCGCACGTGCATGCAAGATTCTTGAGGATGCAAAAATAGCCAGCCCTCAGCACTTCTTTAACGCAATTGCGAAGTACTTTGAGCAGTTATGCTTCTCGATTCCGCAATGCGAATTGCGTTTTCACGGTCTCTAGCGCTAACCCTACCGCTTCACCTTTCTACGGAGGCTGAAACATCGATAAACTGCGTTTTTCTCGCTTTACTCACTATCCCAAATTCAGTTTTCTTGCTTTCAGAGAGGAATAGAGCACGTTTTCAGACAGAAATACAAGGCGCTTCCGCGTCTCAAGCAGAATACACCACATTTTTCTCACAGATTCTTGCGAAAACTGACTTTAAAGGATCGGGCACCCCCTCACTCATGACAGATGGAAGGAGCCAGCTGTTTTGAACATGCTCTATTTGACGACACAAGGAATCTCTACAAAAAGAGAAAGAGGCTGTCACCAGGAGAGAGTGAGAGAAAAACATTGTGGTGTTCGCTGGGATGAAATTTGGCATACGTCGCTTTTGAATGCAAAAACATAGTAGAAATGAACTACCCTTTAAAATGGTAAAACCGATAGAAAACTGGAATGAGATAGCTGAATAGTTTAGCATAGTGAGAACAAACATGTTTCAAGCTGAAAAATCAACCTGAAGCGGTAGGTTGATGAATTTGTGGAAAAAGCCATTCGATGCAGAAAAAAGCTCTACAACATATCAAAAATCCATCGTGCACTTTTGCGATGGGAGGGAGTTATCGAGCAGAAAAAGTTGGAAAAAAAAAGAAAACCAATTAGACAGGTAACGGTAGCACCAGAAAATTGAATTAATAACCCGATAATACCTCCCAATCGAGAGCTTTCGTTTGATATCTCTCTTGTTGCTGAAAATTTATCCAGACTTGAGGTATAATAAATTGGTGCAGAGGTGAAAACCCAGCATAACACCTGTGGGAGATAGAAAAAAATTTTAAAAAGTAGAGAGAACGCTCTTTCGATGAAATTCTTTTTTTTTTCGATGATTTTTTTTTTCTTTTTTTCGATGCAATTCTCTCTCAGCAGACGGTCGCTTCCCAATTTCCTCTCGCCTTTATTTGCGGTCTTTCCTCTCTCAACCACGTTCTCCTACGTACTGCAGAGTAGGTCCACGCGGAGTGAACTTGCGTAGGAGAACGAGAGGAAAGGTCCCCAACCGCATCCCATCCCTCCCTTCCCTCCCTTCCCTTTCCCGACCTCTGCCCGGCCAGGACGCCATTGGAAGCCACGCTTCAGCAACGCCCAATGAATTGCTTGAACATGACCATGCTGCTATCGGTCTGCACGCTCAACGCTCGCACATTGTCATCGCCATCACGACATGTGGAGCTTGACGCTGCGCTCCAACGGATAAGATTTGACCTGCTCGCCATCACCGAGGCCAGAATCACGGGGCCTGGCTCGTTCAGTCTGAACAATGCAGTGATCTTCTATTCCGGCGGAGCGTCAGCACAAAGAGGGGTGGCTTTCGCGTTGAAACCATCCCTGGCTCCCACGGCGTCCTTCCGGCCGATAAGTGACCGACTCGCATCGATCACCCTCCCCACGTTGCGTGTCTTCGCAATTGTGGTCTACTGCCCGACGTCCGCTGCCAGCGATGCGGACTACGATGCGCTACTCGATGCAGTCGAAGAGGAGGCCAGCCGCAAGCCACGTGGATACGAGCTGCTGGTTCTTGGTGACTTTAACGCGCAAGTAAGCCAATCACCGGGTTTAGAGAGCGTAGTGGGCAAGTACACTCCAAATGCCGCATCTCCGAGAGGCCAAACACTCACTGAATTTTGTATCCGCCTCAATCTGCGAATTTGGAACACGGTTTTCAAAGTGAGAAGAGGCAGACAGTGGACATGGAGATCATCAAACGGAGTCACATTCAATCAAATTGATTTCATACTCGCACGACCATCACTCCGAGCGCACAATTGCCAAATCGTCAATCGATTCGAGCTGGATTCCGATCATCGGCTGGTGCGCCTTGAATTCTGGATCAAGACTCGTCAACGGAGAATGGTGCGTCCTAAACCACCTCGTATGGAGCTTGATAGAACGGCTTATCGTGCGAATGTGGCCGCGCTAGCGGGTGTCGCTTTCCCGCCTGTCCGATCCGCCAAGGGTGCTTACGAACACGCGCTTTTATTCACTCAAACCGCTTCCCACGGAACCTGGAGACCCTGCCCGGCTAAAGAATGGATGTCCTCCGCCACGCGCGCTCTTTTGAATCAACGCCATTCACTGAAAAGTGTAGGTAATAACAACGCGGCATACACGGACGTGTGCCGGCGCGCTAGAGAATCTATGCGTGACGATATAAGGAGGGAAAAAGAGAAGTTGGCACTAGACGCTATAAGGAGAGGAAGATCGATTGTCCAATTGGAGAGGGCGAATACGCGCAGCAAAAACCGCCTCGCGTTCCCAGACGGAAACGGAATAATATCACAGCAGCACACAAAGAGAATAGTCCAAAACTTTTTCGACTCTCTGTACTCACCGAGTGTCCATCTGCCAGCCCCTCCGCCTGGTGATGATGACGAGCCTTTCCTTCCATTCCTCCCATCGGAAACAGAACAGGCAATCAACAAAGTGAAAATGGGCCACTCGGCAGGCAATGACGGAGTATTGCCTGATTTTATTCGGATCGCCGCACCCCAACTCGTGACCACTGTTACAGTAATAGCGAATGCAATCGCTGCCGGAGAACCCATTCCCACACACCTGGCCGATTCGATCATGACTCTCGTCCCGAAAAAGGCCAAAGCTTCTACTCCTAACGACATGAGACCGATCTGCTTGCTAAATATCATCGCAAAAATCCTCTCCCGTATGATGTTAGCCCGGATGGAATATCATGTGCGAATGTCTATCGATTCAAACCAAACCGGTTTTCGCAAAGACTTCAGCACTTTGGACAACCTACAAACCATCACCCAGATTTGTCAAAAGGCACGCGAGTTTCCCCAGCCCCTGTATCTCGCTCTCCTCGATTTCCGAAAAGCTTTCGACTCTATCGAGTGGAATGCCATATGGGCCGCGCTGAAAATTCAAGGAGTTCCTGCCACGCTGATAAAAATGGTCAGCAGATTGTACCATGTCACAGAAACTTCGGTACTCGTGAATGGGGAGAAGGTGTCCATCAAAGTCCGACGTGGTGTACGGCAAGGAGACACTCTGTCCCCTTTTCTCTTCAATTCCGTACTGCAGATGGCGATCAATGATATAGATTGGGAGAGAGATGGCCTGAACATACTAGGACGACAGCTCCCTTACCTAGCATACGCCGATGATATCCTGCTCTTGTCCAAATCACGGCCCGAAATGACTCGTATGCTTGAAAAGATGAAAGAATCTTGCTCGCGAGTCGGTCTGTCACTCAACCCCCAGAAATGTCAACTGTTGACATCTTGCACCACCACCAGAGAACCAATAATAGTTGATGGCCAAGTCTTCAATTTCTCGGACAAAGCAACATATCTAGGAGTTGAGCTGTCCCTCCCCATAGATTCTTCCAAGGCCCCAACTCGACGAGTCCAAGTCGCTTGGCTCGCGTGGCTCAAACTCTCCCCACTACTAACTAGTCGTTTGCTTTCGATGGAGTTGAAGAGGAAACTCTTCAATTCATGCATTACATCCACAGTACTCTATGGGAGCGAGTGCTGGGCCCTGACCAACCATGACAAGGAGAAGCTCAACGTAGTACAGAGGAAGATGGAGAGGAGAATGTTGCGACTGACACTCGCACACAGACGAAGAAGCGCGGATATCAGGAAGATTACTGGATTGAGAGACTGGTCAGAAGAAGCAGCAGCTAGGAAGAGCGTTTGCCTGGAGGATAGCCAATATGGGAGAAGATCGATGGGCAAGAGCAGCTACACTGTGGATCCCGCTGGACAGGAGAAGAAGAGTAGGACACCCGCACACAAGATGGGAAGACGACATAAGAAGAGCGCTAGGAGCAAGATGGCAGAACCCAAGAGACGCCGCATGGTCATGACTCACCATACCACATTGTATTTACTTGTAGTTTCGCAAATCGTTGTGATTTTCGTGTTGTACACTGTACTGTATCGACGTGATAAATTATTATTATTATTATTATTATTTCTTTCGATGAGTAACAAAAGACTGATGTCATTTTGGAGCGATTTTATTTTTGACTCTGCAAGGGTGTAGTGAATCCTTACACATTTTCACTCATATTCTGAACTTCATGGACGATTCCATTTACCTTCATTCATTCTCTAGTACCGAATTCTTCTGTAATCGTTTCATATCCATCCAGTTGATTCGATTTTCTGCTTCCAGTTTTTTCTGGGTTACCTGCCAAATCAGAACAATTTTTTTTGTGCGAACCGAAATCGGGACGGGTCTTCATTGTCCCATGAAAACTTGAGTTCCAAATTGAGCCCGCGTCTCGTTTGAACGACGTTCTCCGTAAAATCGGGACCTCCTGGTACGGTGCGGTTTCTCAAGCTACAAAGTTGAGATTGGAACCACAGACCCTTGCGACGTGAGAAAACATTCTTTTTCAATGATTCAAAATATGAAAATTATTCGAAAAAGTTATCGTAAAATCTAAAAGAAATATCTACAAGTCATGTTGGTAGTCATTCGACGAGTTCTATCGATGGCAGGAAAAAACGAAATCTATGGTCTATAGTTAGAGCCCACAAACGGTCTGATCGATTTGAATGATCGGCTGAAAATGTGCGGGAGGCTGTGGGAATAACTATATAGTCGACCGAGAGCCGTATGTCCAATTGCGGTACACTTGAAACATCGAAACGGCCGATTCATGTTTCATTTTCTGTTGTTCGTCACCGTGAAAATCGGTCTATGCTCGTCCTGCTTTCAGTTTGAAACTCGGTTTTCATTCCTCTTTCTATCCATGGGAAAATCGGTCTTCATTCTTTCTGCTCTCAATGTGGTTATCGGTTTCGCATCATGAGAATCGGCCGTTTCAATGTTTCAAGTGGACTGCAATTAAACATACGGCTCTCGGCCGACTATATTTTCTGAATCAACAAAGTTCGTTGGGTTTAACGGCCGCACGGTCAATTTCAGTGACGAACTCAGAAAACTACCTAACAGTAGGAGAGATTTTTCTGCACTGGGAAGAGCAGCGGAGCAACGTATGCATTGCCTGTCCCTCCTGGGTAGAGTAACAGAATCCCTCCTCTTCAACTTGCTACGTTGTAGTGAAATGGTATCGCGCTGGCCTAATGCGCAGCACTCGGGCGGTTCAATTCCCCACGCTGGCAAAATTTTTTTGCAACTTCTCATTCTCAAAACTATTAACTTAAAGAAGTACTGAGGCCTGTATCATCGTGTGAACGTTATTGGCATAGTCTCAGATATTTAGGGGCATCGAGTAGAATGACGGAAACAATTTTTATAAATGAAATTTCTACAAAAAGTTACAAAACGCACGCTCTCCTGTACTCGTTTTGCCCCAAGAGAACGGTTGGCGACAAGGATTCCTCTTCGATTCGTGCTATTAGTGAGGGCAAAATCATTTTTCCGCGCCAAAACTATGCAGCGTAACTTCAGAATAGGCGAGAAAGCATATGAGTGAAATTGTCTAAGGATTCACTGATTTTCGAGGGTTTTGGACAGGTCAAAAATGGAAACACGCGAAAATGATACCAAACATGCGGAAAGGTGGTCCGATGTTCGCAAACGCGTTTTTATGATCTACCTTCTATCCCACCTGGAGATATTACCTTATTTACTGAAATCATTCCCTCTGTTTTTTCGAGTTGTTACTCTATCAACTCTCAAGTGCGATACATCAAATGACAGCTTTTCATGAGGAGTTTTCAACGAGATTTTTCTCCAATTTTTAAACTGTCGTCTTTCACCTTTTCTCTACCTGTGTGTAGCTAAACAAGAGCACAATTCACGGGAATGAACAGAGCGCAAGATGGATTTTTGATATGTTGTAGAGCTGGTTTTTCTGGTTCTTTTGACATCTAATATGGCTTCATAAGTGGGGACCCACTATGGTTTTCATAGCTCCAAAAGCAGAGTTATGCGAGAAGCGCACAATTGAACTGCCACTGTATCGAGTTTCGGTCTGTTCTGAACCTGGTACATTCTTGTTTCAGAGTTTTCTGCACTTTTATCGCCTTTATTTGTTGCAACTGTTCCCAGGAGAAAGAAATAAAACTGAAAAGGGGAACTTTTCACAATGAAAGCGAACGCAAAGCGAGTTTTTCAAACTTCGGAGGTCTGAATAGGTGGTCGGGGACCCACTTAGAAGTATGATTGTGGTGTCATCGGAACAAGAAATTTTTACTCTACGAAATATCAAAAATCCATCTTGCGCTATCAATAATTCCCTCATCAACTTAGCTCGGAAAGATTGAAATCACAGGTAAAATTTTTCGCAGGTATCCTCGTTTTTTTGAAAAAAATACTCCTGGATGCGCGTTTTGAGAAGCTTTCGAATGAGCCATCACACATGCTGCAGGACAGCGTGAAAAGAGAAAGAAAAATCAGACACTCTCCAGGTGAAATGGGTCATAACTCTCCAGGTGAGATTTTCCGAGAGTTTCCGGCCTAGCAATTGTGTGGGAAGGTCATGACACAGCTTCGAGAGACTTTTGAGCAGAAATAATTTTTCACTTGTCCAAGCATCAGTGAATCCTTACACATTTTCACTCATATATTCCCATCACGACCATGGGAAATCAGTCTCCATACTTCTCCGATGCTCCCCCCAAGTTTTGAAAAAAATAATCAAATATGCTGTTTGATGTAGCACTTTTTCATAGTAAATGATCGCTTTAAAGGCCTGGAAGTTGCGCTGTATAGCTTTGGCGCGAAAAGATGATTTGGCCCTCAGTAATACAGAGTTCGTGTGACAAGCAGGGAAGCGGCGAGAGTAGGGAGAGTGAAAGAGTGCGCGTGGGGTGGTAAAACAACAAGATTGCGCGCGCTTTCTCGCGCACGTGCATGCAAGATTCTTGAGGATGCAAACAAGAATCCTAAACTACGGGAAATGCCCGGAAAGGATCCTTATCCGTAACCAGCTCTCAGCACTTCTTTGAAAAACGATTAAATTTTTGAAGAGCGAAGCGGAATCTTATTTTCGCATTTTCAAGAGGATAACCGAAACTTTGATTTTTCTTTACGAGAGCTGTGTACGTCTCTGTTCAAGCCTGCCACCCCCATGGAGTGAAGTCTTCCAGCGCTCTCCATACTGTAGCTACAATCATGTCGTAGAGATGAAACGTATTGGAACTTGATGAACAAAGACCTCCAGCGAAAACGAAATAGATAGAGAAAAGTGTTTGAAAGTTGTCCCATTTTTAGGCCAAGAGGAGAGGAGAAGAGGGGGCGGAGCTTGTGGTCTCAATCTTCAGTTCAAATCTAAACTTTGTAGCTTGAGCAAATTCCACTGTGCATGGGGGATGTGGGGGTCGTTTCGCTCCAACAGAGAACGTTTTTAAAATAGCAGTCAAGCACAGGTCTGTTGGCCGGCGGTTTAACGTGGAAGCTGGCTGCACGCAACCGCTTGACCCTTGCAGTGGGTGTTACTGTGACCACTACTGTCGCAAGCACCTTCGCTGTATCGAGGTCAGTCGAAGACATCGGTATTCTACAAAAGATATGCATCGTCATCCAGAAAAATGAGTGTTTTTTTCATTTTTTGTAGGCGGTTTCCGACAAGCTTCCTAGGAAATTGGGCAGCTCTCACATTCTTGGGTCCTTCCATCCACACAACACATCATTTTCATCTTTCCACTACTCTCAACAGTTTACTCTGGTATTTTCTTACAAGTTGATTTTATTCGTGTAACAGAGTTATCAAAAGGTGAACCAACCCGTGGATTCCGATTGTGCTTTTTTTGAACTCTTTCTCCAACCAGAAGTGGGCTTAACAGCGAAATGACAATTTTTTCAAATTGTTAAAGGCTGTTAAAGGAGCTGTTAAATAAAGGCTGTTAAAGGAGCTGTTAATTAAGCTGTTAAAGGAGCGGTTCGACCTTTTGCGAAGAAAGAGTATCATCAACAAGAATAGGCTGCGCCACCTCGAGGCGTCGCAAGAGTTCAACTTGTTTCAATTTTCAGAATGATGTACTTTGAACTTTTTTCTAGAATATTAGCGAAACATCTTGAACTAACAAAGTACACAATGGAACATTCTAGAGTACTGAAAATAGGTACAAATAACGGCTTTCTCTCTCTTTCTCAATTTCTGAGTCCGCTTTAGTCGAAATTCCGCTGCCCAGTGCCTGGCGCCGGAAGCAGCTGGCGCCAAATTTAAACCGCAGTGGTATGCACATACCCTGGGGGCATCTTTCGGCGCTATCCATCAATCAATGGAACCCCTGGGGGTAGCCCCACTCATAGTGGTGTGACCGTTACACACACAAACACACACAAACAGCAAATAACAACAATATGTTATTACAATACAAGCGCACTATGACGCCGCTACGCGGCGCCATAGCGCGCCGGGCTTGTGACAGCATTTTCTTTTTTTGCATGAGTTTTACAAAGTCATTACTTCTGTGAAACTCTACTTTCTTGTTTCTCACTTTCTCTTTTTCTCCATTTTTATTCTCTACAGTGGGGACTCCACTCCCTCCCTCTCCCCCTTCCCTCTTACACTCCCTCTCTCCTTTTCACTCGCTCCCTCTCTCGCATCCTCTCTCTCCCTATCTTTCCTCTCTTTTTTCCCTTCTTCTCTCTTTCTCTTCCTCTCTTTCTATTCTCCCTCTTCCTCCCTCCTTCTCTTCCTCTCTCGCCCCATGCGCTTACAGTTACCTGGAAGTAGGAATGGTCACATGCGTAATATATTACTGGAAGACGGCGAGTATTGAATTGCAGTACGATTTAGTCACACTTCCACTTGCCCTAGCTCCTCTGTGACCAAAAATTTTCAAATGCTGTTCTTTGAGAGTTCAGCCGATTTCAATGAGAAGGCTCTGTGAAAAAATTGAAATTGCACATCCAGCTGTATTGGAGAACTGAAAGTGGAAGAGTGGACCATCTCGGACTGTAATTCAATACCCGCCGTCTCCCATGGGTGACGGCGGAATTATAATTAACGGACAAAAACTCATGGTCTCAAAATTCTGGAATAGGGCTGACTGTCATTGGCTGGTGCGTAGTTGCCTCCGCCCCCTTCTCACACCCCTCTCTCTCTTGCACCGTCGTCTTTGTTCCCACGCGCTCTCTAACCCTTGCTTTGCTCCCTTCTTTCACTCTGATCGTCTGTGATCTCTTGCTTCGCAACGCTTTCTCAACTTCGCGTGCTTCTCCTCTTCCTTCGCCCACTTTCTCGAATTTTCAAGAAGGATCGAGGCTGTAAAGGTGCAGGATAAGGCTTACCCCCAGCACAGTCGCTCTCTTTCTCTCTTTCTCCCTCTCTCTATCTCTCTCTCTTTCTCTCTTTCTCTTTCTCCCTCTCTCTCTCTCCCTCTCCCTCTCTTTTTTGACTTTTAAAAGCTTTCAAAACATTTCAGAAGCTTCGAGAACATTTTAGAAGGCCTCAAACTCTTTTCAAATTCCCAGAACTTTTTAGAAGCTCTCACCATTTTATTAGCCCTCAAAAACTTTTAGGAGCTTCCAAG
>CAVOJK010000538.1:0-21067 GCA_963695495.1 Hololepta plana
TGAAACTTGCACGTTTTTTTTTCTTTTCATTTTACATTTTTCAGTCAACAAATAGCTTCTTTCAGAAGCACATAGAGGCACTCGGTATATCCAAGCTGGCTCCCGGAGAAGTGCCCAAGAAGGCGCCGATAATGCATGTGCGCAATAGCCGAAGCCAGAGCGAGGGCCCTGGCAATCGCCGCTCATTCAAGTACGTAAAAAAATTGTTTTCAGTTTCGCTTTTTTGTTTTCTGAAAACTTGAATATTCTCCAATGAGCTCGTTCTGCAATTTTAGATGGTAAAATTTCGTGATCGTCCGGCATTTTGTATCTTCTAATTTAAAAGTATTGAAATTAATTCACTTTTCAGGTATCTCAACGAGATGAGCAATGAGGACTGGGGCATGCCCGATGTCTGCCTGCAGAAGACTGCTGATGTCGTCTACATTGCGAGCAAGAAGAATTGCAGAGCAGCGATGGGTCAAATTAAGGTGCGTGTGTTAGTTTTGAGCATACCTAAATGTCTAGAAGTTTTGCAGAATCCGGAATTCTTTTTCAGAGCGCACCTGAAATAGTTTAATCATTTTGCAGCCCATGGCTGATGGCAATCGCAATATGGCGCTCTCTTCGCCCTCCGACTCGCGCATTCCTCGCATGGTCATCCAGAGCAAGGATCTGCCTGTTGGCTCTTCGATCGGCCCCATGACTTTGCTCGCTTCGTCTTTCTCGCAAGATTGAAGACTGGCTGGTGAGCGATATTTCTTTGTTTTTTCTTTTCAAATCAATGAATTAATCATTATCTGGATTAAAACAATCGGTGATAACGACGGAATGAAGATAAAACATCAGTGACTCGAAGCTCCCTTGTGTGGGGCGGCACGCTCAACTTGACTGTGATAGCGAGTACGCAGTTGAGCTGCAAAAGTGATCGGAAAACTATATTGGAAGTTATGGCGCTCGAGTAGTCATAGCGGCCGGGCTACTCGAGCTCTGTTCTTATGCTTTCTACATTTTTTCCACACCTCCGATCACTCGAGCCTTCCAAAAGTGCCGCCTTACCTCGGTGATATCTTTAGCAGATAATGTTTTCAAACCAGACCTTTGTATGTAGTGAAACTAGCCACACCTCAATCTTTTGATATCCATACTCACACCAACCATCATTTTGATGCGATAAAGTCATTCATTCATTCATTCATTCAAGTTTTCAATCTGACCGTTGTCTCTAGCCAACATCGAAAGTTTATGAACTCTGGGAAAAAAGTTGAAAGGTTGATAATCAAATTCAAATTAAAAATCGATTATTTTCCAGCCAAATCAGCAATTTGCTCGTGGCAAGCTTGAGCGCCAGCTAGGCGAGATGGGCGATATCGAGGCTGAGACTGAGGGCATGCTAATCGCGAATTCTCGAATTCTGCGCTCTCGAGTCTGCCCCTATCAGCAGATACAGAGTGGAAGATTGATGAGATGGTCAGTTTTGTATTTTTAGTTTTTTCATAATTCGTATGAGCTCAGCTAAAAAGTATGCGATTATTACGCAAATCATGACAGTATGAAGAACAAATAGTTTTTGTTTGCTCTTTTCAGCGCATTCCTAACCTCATTCATTTTCCAGGAGTACAAGTATCGCCGCGACCTGCGCGAGAAGACCATCTTTACGATTGATCCCAAGACTGCGCGTGATCTAGATGATGCTCTATCGATCGATCCAATCGATGACTGTGATGGCAAGGGCACGCCTGAATATGAGGTGCGGGCGATTATTTTGTTTTTCATACAATGATTCACATGGCCTGTTATTTAAAAACATGTAAAAACGGGCTCAAAATATTCATGATATTTGTGATATGGAAGGATGTGATTTTGAGTAACACAATCTATCCTAACAGCACAAGAACAGCTAACTTCAACAGGCGGCTGTCTAGAGTTTCCCTAAATTATAATTTCACCTAAAATTTTCAGATGGGCGTCCACATTGCTGACGTCTCGCACTTCGTCCAAGAGAACACTGAGCTGGATCGCTGGGCTGAGGATCGTGCTACGAGCGTCTACCTTGTCCACAAGGTGAGTAGATGCCGAAATGTACCCTAATCATTTTGATGAATTGAGAGGCTGAAGCTTTTGCACTTTTTTCACAAAGTTTCCGCGTTTTATAAACTCATATGTGAGTCTAGAAAAATCTAATTTCCACTCCGTTTAGGTAATTCCCATGCTACCGCGCATCCTCTGCGAAGAGCTGTGCTCGCTCAATCCTGGCGTCGATCGCCTCTTCTTCTCTGTAATCTGGAAGATGGATCGCGAGGGCAAGATTCAGAGCGAGTGGTTCGGCCGCACTGTCATCCGCTCGTGCATCAAGATGGCCTATGAGCATGCTCAGGTGCGTAATTCGTGTGTTTTCCGATTTTTGAGAAGTAAGCCGCCATGGTTATTCTCAATATTTGCCTGAAAACTGACGAAATGATGCACTAGTAAAAGGTCTGATGGTTGGGGAGCTCGGACACCCTATTGTACACGAGAATATTCAGAAAGTGATGCTGAATTTGTTCTCTTGAGTCGTTTGCCTACATTATTATTATGGTCGAGCTCTCAAAAGTGACAAGATGAAAGTGTTGAATCTTGCTACACAAAGTCAGCTCACCTACAAGTCTACTTGACTATTGGCAAAATGTACAGTCCGTAGCACCCTTCCACGGTGATCAGAAACGTAACTGATCGTCACCAAAAGTTTTTTCCATTCCGAAAATGCTGAAAAGTGCTAATTGAAGCTACTTTCAGGATATCATCGAGAATCCTGACAAGGACCTCGAAGCATCAACTCTTCCCACGCTCTACAATGAGCGAACGCCTGCTGATGTCAAGGCCAAGGTGCGTTTTTTCCCATTTTCAAAAATTTGAAAAATAGTTTTCCATGTTCTAAAATGTAAAGTGCTGCGCTTTTCATAAAAAAAGATGTGTTTTCGATTCGTAATTCTATTTTCTGCTCCAGGTGCTGATGCTCAACGAAGTCGCCGGCCATCTGCGCTCTCGCCGCGAGGACGGCGGCTCTCTGCGCCTCGATCAGCCCAAGCTGAAGTTCGCGCTCGATGAGGAGACAAAGCAGCCCTACGGCGTTACCTTCTATGAGGTTTGCGGATTTTTTTTAACATTTTCATCAAGTACTTTCGATTTTTTTCGGTTCTCCGCCTCTGCTATACGTTGGTTAGATGACAGTTTTTTCATTCTTAAAATGGCTTTTCTTGCAGCGCAAGGACGCCAACAGCCTCGTCGAAGAGTTTATGCTGCTCGCCAATCAGCAAGTTGCCAAGCGCATCGAGGGCGAGTTCCCTGACGTCGCGCTTCTGCGCAACCATCCGCCACCCAAGCAGAAGGTTCTGCAAGAGGTGCTCGAGCTGTGCAACAAGCTCGGCTATCAACCAGGTAAAGTCCAGTTTTTTTGTTGCTTTTAGAAAACAGCGTCACTGAACCTTTGGATTCATCCATTTGTAGCAGTTTTGCTGTGTGTGATTTTTTTGGCTTTTGAAATTTCTCTTCTCAATTTTAACATTAAAATTTTCAAGTGCTGTCCATGTTCATGATGAAGCCGATGCAGCTTGCTCGCTACTTCTGTACAGGCAAGGCCAAGTCAAAGGAAGAGTATCATCATTGTGCGCTAAACTTTGATTAGTGAGTCTTTTTCTCTAAAAATTTCGCTTCTTTGTTTTTTGTCTCTCATGGTTTAGAATAGATTGTCTGTGTTGAAAATTATGATAGGGAAAACTTATACAGAATCTTTTTCAGCTACACGCACTTCACATCTCCAATTCGTCGCTATCCCGACGTGATGGTCCATCGTCTGCTCGCTGCAGCCTGCGGCTATCAGCCACTGCCCGGATTCACTGCGGATCAAGTACAGGAGAAGGCTGTGCACTGCAATGACAAGAAGAAGACGGTACGCGTGCTTTTTGCGATATTTTTATCATCAAATCCACCAATATCCTGTCTTGACGAAAAGTAGTTCGCCGTGTCTATAACAATAAGAAAGTGGCCAAATTTTAATGCGGAATTATCAATTATGGAAGCATTTCCGAGGTGTAAATTAGTGAAAATTTTTTTACAGGCCAAGGAATGCTCCGAAAAGTCGGATGAGGTCTTCTTCAGTCTCTTCGTCAAGAAAGCCGGCCCAATCGAGGAAAAGGCTGTTGTCATCAACGTGCTCGATAGCTCATTCGATGTACTCGTGCTCAAGTATGGCGTTGTCAAGCGCGTGTACACTGAACGGTTCGCTTTTTCTCTTGTTTTTTGCGCGAGTTTCATCATTGTTGTCAATTATAAGTTTTTCTTTAAATTATTCTCGTTGTGTTTCATGAAATTCTGAATCAATAACTTCAGACCTCGTCTCTCCATGCCAGCGCACAATTCCATCGGCAAGGCGATGGGCAACGGCCCGCGCCCCCGCAACGGCGACATCTTCGGTGGCGCCTTCCAGCGCCCTGGCCCCTATGAATGGCCCTAGCGGCAGTGGTGGCTCCGGCCCACGTCACTCTCTCGGCGGCATGCCTCAGGGCAGCGGCCAAGCCTTTTCCTATGGCAACTATCAGGGCGGAGTCGGGGGAGGAGGAGGAGGAGGGCCGCAACAGCGGCTGCCACACGGCCAGCAGCAGCAGCAAGGTCACCAGCCAAAGCGTCCAATCTTTTCGGCATATTATACAGCTGAGAGCGTCGCACGCGGTCTCGCAGCGGGAGAGCTTGTCAAGGTATCTTTTTTTTAAATATAAAAATGGCTTGAATATTCTTTGTTTTCTATTGATTGTCTTCTCAAAATTAGTGGAGTAATTCTCCTAATTAGATCCAGTCCTTCTTCATTTTCTCTGAAATACACACTCATTAATTTACAGGGCACTCCACGCATCAATCAGCGCAACTACGAAGAGTCGTACATCGACAATCCGGAGGGCAATGATCAGGCAGATTATCTCATCTATGGCATGCACGATCGCAATCGCGCGATGCACGGCGATATCGTCGTTGTGCGCGTCAAGGGACGAGAGGACTGGGTGGTGAGTAGCTCTTCTATTGTTTAGCTAATTTTAATTCGATTGTTTTTTTCTATTTCCTTGGTTCTACCATCAATTTTAAAAAAAAAGGAAGAAAAAGAGGACTGGGTGGGGAGTGTCTGGGATTTAGCTGGTTTCCTTTCTTTTTCCCCATTTTTCAGATATGATGATGATATAGATGTCGCGAACAAACGACTAGTAAAGGTTCTTCAATGGCTTCCGCTATAAAATTCGTGCTTGTAAATCATAAAAAGCACATTTCCATTGATTGCAGGTCCGCGACGCCCTATACAAGGCATGGCGCGCTGGCACACTAGCAGTCAAGACTGACGATGATGGCAAGCCAATTACGATTCCGCCATGCCCACATGCTGAGCGACCGCCACATGAGAAGGTGAGCGATTTTGCAGTTAATTACCGA
Source organism: Hololepta plana (assembly GCA_963695495.1). NCBI lineage: Eukaryota > Metazoa > Arthropoda > Insecta > Coleoptera > Histeridae > Hololepta > Hololepta plana. Next base: position 5,434 of record CAVOJK010000538.1, read on the forward strand.
AGAGTTTTTCATTTTCAGAAAACTTTGATTGCATGTTATCGATAGAAAGTTGGCTAAAATAGCAGTTGGATGTTTATCGATTTTTAAATAGTAATGTCAAGATCTCTGGTCTCAAGAAACTTCTCGTGAAAAATAGATGTTCAAAAATTCTCGTGAAATGAATACAAGCTTCGCCAGGTGATCGACACGCTGCTTTCTGAAGGCCGCATATCGCCAGCTGATATAGCGCATCCGGTACCGCTCACTGAGGACAAGGTGTACGACAAGCGCACGATAGTCTTGATAGCTAAGCAGAATCCCCAGGCCAAGCCCGTTGAAGAGCTTCAGGTAAATTGTGGTTTTTTCTCTCCAATGAAATTTTGTCCGGAGAAAGCTAATGAAACTTGCACGTTTTTTTTCAATTTTACATTTTTCAGTCAACAAATAGCTCCCTTTCAGAAGCACATAGAGGCGCTCGGCATATCCAAGCTGGCGCCCGGAGAAGTGCCCAAGAAGGCGCCGATGATGCATGCGCGCAATAGCCCGAAGCCAGAGCGAGGCCCTGGCAATCGCCGCTCATTCAAGTACGTGAAATGAATTTCTATTTTAGTTATTGGATTTTTTATCGTCTAAAAATTTTGAAACCTCTTCAATGAGCTCATTCAAGTGAGTAAAAGGATTCTGCTGCAGTTTCAGTTGTCAAAATTTTTCTGATCGTTCACCATTTTGTATCTCCGCGAATTTACAAAGTATCGAATAAAGTAACTGTTCAGGTATCTCAACGAGATGAGCAATGAGGACTGGGGCATGCCCGATGTCTGCCTCCAGAAGACTGCCGATGTCGTCTACATTGCGAGCAAGAAGAATTGCAGAGCAGCGATGGGTCAAATTAAGGTGCGTGTGTCAGCGCAATTGAAATTCATTTCGAAATCTTTTGCTAAGATTGAAAATCTTAATCATAACGTATTTGAAATAATTCAATAATTTTGCAGCCCATGGCTGATGGCAATCGCAATATGGCGCTCTTCTCGCCCTCCGACTCGCGCATTCCTCGCATGGTCATCCAGAGCAAGGATCTGCCTGTTGGCTTCTTCGATCGGCCCATGACTTTGCTCGCTTCGTCTTTCTCGCAAGAATGGAAGACTGGCTGGTGAAAAATTTTTCTTTGTTTTTTTCAAATCAATGAATTACTGATTTATCTGGATTAAAACAATCGATGATAGCAACGGAATGAAGATAAAACAGGCAATTCGCGTTTTACCCCGTACCCCGAACCCCAAGCACCGACCCTTTTCCGAGTTTGCGTTTTACCCCACCGTTAAAACTCATACAGTATCCTCCTGAAACACATTGAAAAACAGAGTTATCATGGAGGGGTAAAAGACGAAAGGCGGGATCTGGGGTACGGGGTACGGGGTAAAACACAAACTGCCCGACCTCAAGTGAAATTCAAACAATTTTCTCATCTCTGCGTGTGCCTCGCCGCTTTCTCTCAGTCTTACTGTGGAGTATGCGTTGTTCACTCGGCACACGCTCTCTTACACCATCATAAAATGGGAAATATTTTGAAAAGTTGTGCAATTATTTCGTAGCGTCAAAACGCTCCGTTTCAGTCGCCCCATTCAACGGCAAGCCAAGTCCACTTGGCACATTTCCACGCTCACGTCTACCAGCCGGCATCACTGAACGGTTGGTTTTCTTCTTCAGTTTTCGTGGGAACTTCATCATTGTTGTAAATTAGAAGTTTTTCTTCAAATTAATCTCGTTGTATTTTATGAAATTCTGAATTTAAAACTTCAGACCTCGTCTCTCCATGCCAGCGCACAATTCCATCGGCAAGGCGATGGGCAACGGCCCGCGTCCACGCAACGGCGACATCTTCGGTGGCGCCTTCCAGCGCCCTGGTCCTATGAATGGACCTATCGGCAGTGGTGGCCCGGCCCACGTTACTCTCTCGGCGGCATGCCTCAGGGCAGCGGCCAAGGCTTTTTCCTATGGCAACTATCAGGGCGGAGTCGGAGTCGGAGGAGGAGGAGGGCCGCAACAGCGGCTGCCTCATGGCCAGCAGCAGCAGCAAGGTCACCAGCCAAAGCGTCCAATCTTTTCGGCATATTATACTGCTGAGAGCGTCGCACGCGGTCTCGCAGCGGGAGAGCTGGTCAAGGTATCTTTTTTATACCAATTTGACTGTAATATCCTGTGTTTCCCATAAATTATTTTCTCAAAAATGGTGGAATAATTTTCCTTACTTCCTTTTCTTCCTCTCCAGCCCTTCCTCTTTTTTCTCTGAATTACACAATCTTTTTATTACAGGGCACTCCACGCATCAATCAGCGCAACTACGAAGAGTCGTACATCGACAATCCGGAGGGCAATGATCAGGCAGATTATCTCATCTATGGCATGCACGATCGCAATCGCGCGATGCACGGCGATATCGTCGTTGTGCGCGTCAAGGGACGAGAGGACTGGGTGGTGAGTAGCTCTTCTATTGTTTAGCTAATTTTAATTCGATTGTTTTTTTTCTATTTCCTTGGTTCTACCATCAATTTTTAAAAAAAAGGAAGAAAAAGAGGACTGGATAGTGGGTATCTGGATTTAGCTGATTTTCTTTAGTTGTTCCCAAATATGATGATGATTTAGATGTCGCGAACAATGACTTGCGTGAGTACTACTCACTTAGTAGTAAAGGTGTTTCGATGGCTTTTATTATGAATTTCGTGTTTGTAAATTACAAAAAGCACGTTTCAATTCATTGCAGGTCCGCGACGCCCTCTACAAGCATGGCGCGCTGGCACGCTAGCAGTCAAGACTGACGATGATGGCAAGCCGATTACGATTCCGCCGTGCCCGCATGCTGAGCGACCGCAGCATGAGAAGGTGAGCGATTCACAAGTGAAACTAAATTTATCGCATTTCTTATCTTCAAAATACCTTGATCGCGTGTCATAGATGGAAAGTGGGCTAAATCAGCAGTTGGATTGAGTTTATCTATTTTTAAGTGATGTAAAACTCCGCTTTGGTCTCAAGAAAATTATCGTGAAAAATGGATAAACTGTTCAAAACTTTTCGTGAAATGAATACAAGTTTCTCCAGGTTATCGACACGCTGCTCTCTGAAGGCCGCATATCGCCAGCTGATATTGCGCATTCCGGTGCCGCTCACTGAGGACAAGGTGTACGACAAGCGCACGATGGTCTTGATAGCGAAGCAGAATCCCCAGGCCAAGCCCGTTGAAGAGCTTCAGGTAAAAGTTATTGTGATTTTCTCTTCCCAGGGAAAATTTGTTCGGGATAAAAGGCTAATGAAACTTGCACGTTTTTTTTTCTTTTTCAATTCTACATTTTTCAGTCAACAAATAGCTTCCTTTCAGAAGCACATAGAGGCACTCGGTATATCCAAGCTGGCTCCCGGAGAAGTGCCCAAGAAGGCGCCGATAATGCATGTGCGCAATAGCCCGAAGCCAGAGCGAGGCCCTGGCAATCGCCGCTCATTCAAGTACGTAAAAAAAATTGTTTTCAGTTTTCGCTTTTTTTTGTTTCTGAAAACTTGGAATATTCTCCAATGAGCTCGTTCTGCAATTTTAGATGGTAAAATTTCGTGATCGTCCGGCATTTTGTATCTTCTAAATTTAAAAGGTATTGAAATAATTCACTTTTCAGGTATCTCAACGAGATGAGCAATGAGGACTGGGGCATGCCCGATGTCTGCCTGCAGAAGACTGCCGATGTCGTCTACATTGCGAGCAAGAAGAATTGCAGAGCAGCGATGGGTCAAATTAAGGTGCGTGTGTTAGTTTTGAGCATACCTAAATGTTCTAGAAGTTTTGCAGAATCCGGAATTCTTTTTCAGAGCGCACCTGAAATAGTTTAATCATTTTGCAGCCCATGGCTGATGGCAATCGCAATATGGCGCTCTTCTCGCCCTCCGACTCGCGCATTCCTCGCATGGTCATCCAGAGCAAGGATCTGCCTGTTGGCTTCTTCGATCGGCCCCATGACTTTGCTCGCTTCGTCTTTCTCGCAAGAATTGAAGACTGGCTGGTGAGCGATATTTCTTTGTTTTTTTCTTTTCAAATCAATGAATTAATCATTTATCTGGATTAAAACAATCGGTGATAACGACGGAATGAAGATAAAACATCAGTGACTCGAAGCTCCCTTGTGTGGGGCGGCACGCTCAACTTGACTGTGATAGCGAGTACGCAGTTGAGCTGCAAAAGTGATCGGAAAACTATATTGGAAGTTATGGCGCTCGAGTAGTCATAGCGGCCGGGCTACTCGAGCTCTGTTCTTATGCTTTCTACATTTTTTCCACACCTCCGATCACTCGAGCCTTCCAAAAGTGCCGCCTTACCTCGGTGATATCTTTAGCAGATAATGTTTTCAAACCAGACCTTGTATGTAGTGAAACTAGCCACACCTCAATCTTTTGATATCCATACTCACACCATCCATCATTTTGATGCGATAAAGTCATTCATTCATTCATTCATTCAAGTTTTCAATCTGACCGTTGTCTCTAGCCAACATCGAAAGTTTATGAACTCTGGGAAAAAAGTTGAAAGGTTGATAATCAAATTCAAATTAAAATCGATTATTTTCCAGCCAAATCAGCAATTTGCTCGTGGCAAGCTTGAGCGCCAGCTAGGCGAGATGGGCGATATCGAGGATGAGACTGAGGGCATGCTAATCGAGTCCAATATCGATACGCGAAAATTCTCGAATTCTGCGCTCTCGAGTCTGCCCCTATCAGCAGATACAGAGTGGAAGATTGATGAGATGGTCAGTTTTGTATTTTTAGTTTTTTCATAATTCGTATGAGCTCAGCTAAAAAGTATGCGATTATTACGCAAATCATGACAGTATGAAGAACAAATAGTTTTTGTTTGCTCTTTTCAGCGCATTCCTAACCTCATTCATTTTCCAGGAGTACAAGTATCGCCGCGACCTGCGCGAGAAGACCATCTTTACGATTGATCCCAAGACTGCGCGTGATCTAGATGATGCTCTATCGATCGATCCAATCGATGACTGTGATGGCAAGGGCACGCCTGGATATGAGGTGCGGGCGATTATTTTGTTTTTCATACAATGATTCACATGGCCTGTTATTTAAAAACATGTAAAAACGGGCTCAAAATATTCATGATATTTGTGATATGGAAGGATGTGATTTTGAGTAACACAATCTATCCTAACAGCACAAGAACAGCTAACTTCAACAGGCGGCTGTCTAGAGTTTCCCTAAATTATAATTTCACCTAAAATTTTCAGATGGGCGTCCACATTGCTGACGTCTCGCACTTCGTCCAAGAGAACACTGAGCTGGATCGCTGGGCTGAGGATCGTGCTACGAGCGTCTACCTTGTCCACAAGGTGAGTAGATGCCGAAATGTACCCTAATCATTTTGATGAATTGAGAGGCTGAAGCTTTTGCACTTTTTTCACAAAGTTTCCGCGTTTTATAAACTCATATGTGAGTCTAGAAAAATCTAATTTCCACTCCGTTTAGGTAATTCCCATGCTACCGCGCATCCTCTGCGAAGAGCTGTGCTCGCTCAATCCTGGCGTCGATCGCCTCTTCTTCTCTGTAATCTGGAAGATGGATCGCGAGGGCAAGATTCAGAGCGAGTGGTTCGGCCGCACTGTCATCCGCTCGTGCATCAAGATGGCCTATGAGCATGCTCAGGTGCGTAATTCGTGTGTTTTCCGATTTTTGAGAAGTAAGCCGCCATGGTTATTCTCAATATTTGCCTGAAAACTGACGAAATGATGCACTAGTAAAAGGTCTGATGGTTGGGGAGCTCGGACACCCTATTGTACACGAGAATATTCAGAAAGTGATGCTGAATTTGTTCTCTTGAGTCGTTTGCCTACATTATTATTATGGTCGAGCTCTCAAAAGTGACAAGATGAAAGTGTTGAATCTTGCTGCTTATAGTTAGCTCACCTACAAGTCTTCTTGACTATTGGCAAAATGTACAGTCCGTAGCACCCTTCCACGGTGATCAGAAACGTAACTGATCGTCACCAAAAGTTTTTTCCATTCCGAAAATGCTGAAAAGTGCTAATTGAAGCTACTTTCAGGATATCATCGAGAATCCTGACAAGGACCTCGAAGCATCAACTCTTCCCACGCTCTACAATGAGCGAACGCCTGCTGATGTCAAGGCCAAGGTGCGTTTTTTCCCATTTTCAAAAATTTGAAAAATAGTTTTCCATGTTCTAAAATGTAAAGTGCTGCGCTTTTCATAACAAAAGATGTGTTTTCGATTCGTAATTCTATTTTCTGCTCCAGGTGCTGATGCTCAACGAAGTCGCCGGCCATCTGCGCTCTCGCCGCGAGGACGGCGGCTCTCTGCGCCTCGATCAGCCCAAGCTGAAGTTCGCGCTCGATGAGGAGACAAAGCAGCCCTACGGCGTTACCTTCTATGAGGTTTGCGGATTTTTTTTAACATTTTCATCAAGTACTTTCGATTTTTTTCGGTTCTCCGCCTCTGCTATACGTTGGTTAGATGACAGTTTTTTCATTCTTAAAATGGCTTTTCTTGCAGCGCAAGGACGCCAACAGCCTCGTCGAAGAGTTTATGCTGCTCGCCAATCAGCAAGTTGCCAAGCGCATCGAGGGCGAGTTCCCTGACGTCGCGCTTCTGCGCAACCATCCGCCACCCAAGCAGAAGGTTCTGCAAGAGGTGCTCGAGCTGTGCAACAAGCTCGGCTATCAACCAGGTAAAGTCCAGTTTTTTTGTTGCTTTTAGAAAACAGCGTCACTGAACCTTTGGATTCATCCATTTGTAGCAGTTTTGCTGTGTGTGATTTTTTTGGCTTTTGAAATTTCTCTTCTCAATTTTAACATTAAAATTTTCAAGTGCTGTCCATGTTCATGATGAAGCCGATGCAGCTTGCTCGCTACTTCTGTACAGGCAAGGCCAAGTCAAAGGAAGAGTATCATCATTGTGCGCTAAACTTTGATTAGTGAGTCTTTTTCTCTAAAAATTTCGCTTCTTTGTTTTTTGTCTCTCATGGTTCAGAATAGATTGTCTGTGTTGAAAATTATGATAGGGAAAACTTATACAGAATCTTTTTCAGCTACACGCACTTCACATCTCCAATTCGTCGCTATCCCGACGTGATGGTCCATCGTCTGCTCGCTGCAGCCTGCGGCTATCAGCCACTGCCCGGATTCACTGCGGATCAAGTACAGGAGAAGGCTGTGCACTGCAATGACAAGAAGAAGACGGTACGCGTGCTTTTTGCGATATTTTTATCATCAAATCCACCAATATCCTGTCTTGACGAAAAGTAGTTCGCCGTGTCTATAACAATAAGAAAGTGGCCAAATTTTAATGCGGAATTATCAATTATGGAAGCATTTCCGAGGTGTAAATTAGTGAAAATTTTTTTACAGGCCAAGGAATGCTCCGAAAAGTCGGATGAGGTCTTCTTCAGTCTCTTCGTCAAGAAAGCCGGCCCAATCGAGGAAAAGGCTGTTGTCATCAACGTGCTCGATAGCTCATTCGATGTACTCGTGCTCAAGTATGGCGTTGTCAAGCGCGTGTACACTAATGTAAGTTTTTAATACTTTCCTTTCTCTCTATTTCATTTTCTTTACACAGAAAGTACGTCTATAGCTAAAAATTTGTATACGTTGGCGTAGGTAATTAGTGAAAGAAAGAAAATCTTCTACAGCGCCTCGATACTGCTCGCGATCCGTACTACCTCGAGGGCCCGCCAGCTGAGCTGACCATCTTCTGGAAGCCTGCTGGTGCAAGGGCAAGCCGATTGAGCAGAAAGTTCGCTTTCACTCTGATCTTTCAATCAGCTTAGATCGCATTTTAGTAAGATCAAGGGGTTTTCTTATTTTTCGAACTTTATAGGAACTTTTGAGAAGAAGAAACGAGCGCCAATGCACTAAAATTTCCGGCGTCTACTTTTTCTCGCGGAACAGTTATTGTTTTTGCTCAATTATAGTGTTTCTATCAAACTTTTTTTGTACAGGTGACAATCTGCTCGGTCGTCGATATCACCCTGGCTACTGTGCCCAACGAGCCTCTCAAGTACACTGCGACGCTCAAAATGGCCGCCCCAGGCAAGGCCATCACGATTCATGATATCTAATCGATCCAGTGATTGATTAGTTGAATCTGTAACTCTTCCTTCCACAAGCTCCATGAAGCTCAACATATTTGTCCGCCTTTCCTATGAATATAAACCCCATCGTTTTCCCCTTGTTATCCATATCGCCCCCACAATTCATTTCCCTGTCCTCATTCCTATATCCACCCGAAAAATCCACCTACTGGTTTCAAACGCCAAGTTGAAGCGAATCATTTTTGCGCCCCTTTGCTCTCTTCCCCACTTTCTTCAATTTACCCTCTTCATGTTTCTTATGGCCCGATTGTCTTTTTTGCGCTTTTCTCATGTTCCATAATTTTTCTTCACTTCCTCTGAAACGGATTTGTGCACAAATACGTGGTAACTCTTCTTTGTCACACTTTTTCACCAATCTGGCATAGTGATATTTATTTTTGTGTTTTTCGCAATTTTTCAATTATATAATGAGAGAGAAATTATCAACGTAGTATTCATTTAGGGTGAGTGATTACATGTGAATAGTATCTATTTATGTAGCACTTGTAAAATTGTTTAGATTAAATTGATAAGCTGTTAAAAAGTTTGTCCTATGCGATCACTTTTCTAGTACTTTTCTACTGTTTTCTCTCATTTTTTTGTTCCATTCCGCTGTTCACTTAAACTTACCCTCTTTTGCTTTGTTTGTTATAGTACTAAAACCCGGTCTTGACTTTTTGCGCCTGTGTACTCCTTTGTCACTGACTTCTGGTCATTATTGTTCTTCTGAATGTTCCATTACTTGAGAATTATAAAGCTAATACTCGAGAGATCGATAGAGGAGAAGAATATCGTCGCAGAGCACTTGTTGTTGGGGGAGTTTGGTCGAGGGGAGAAACAAGCGCAATCGCTATTAATATTTTATGGGAGACAAAAAATGAAAAATGATTTATTCGGTTCTAGAATTATGATTAGCCAGGTTAATTTTTCTTCTTTCTTCACCATGAACGTAGAAGAAGAAAAAATGAATAATTTATTTCAATGATGAATTTCAAAACGCCATGTTTAGATGGGCAAGAGAGATCGCTTAGAGGATGGCGATAGTGCTACCGAGAGTGGCCTCGATGAGAGCAAGTCTCATTCCTTCGACGAAGAAGCGGCGACGCGAGCGTGATCTAATCGAGGAAGAAGCTGAGGGGCGGAGCGCCAAGCGGGGTACGGTAGCTTTGAGCTTGCGAGAGGATACGGTAGTGATCAGATTGGGGGTTTAGCAACGGTATTGGGTCGTAGTGCTAAGCGGGTACGGTACTCTGGTATTTTATCCTGCGCTATAGAAGCGCACGTTCATGAATCGACGCTTCCCAGCCGCTCAAATTCATCCCTGCGCTGAAGAATCATCCTGCGCTTTAGAAGCGCAGGATGATTCTTTCAGCGCAAGATTTCAAGCAAAAGTATGTGAATGTAGCAAATTGAAATTTTTCCTAGAGCACGTGATTTTGTGTTTGCTCATTTTACTCTTCAGAGTGTAGAAAGAATTTGAGTATTTCTTATGGTTGATTAGCCCAAAAGCAAAGAGTTTCCAAAAGTGTTTATAGGATTCAAAACAACTTTTCAAGGAAAGATAGAGAGAGGGAGAGGAAGAGAGAGAGAGAGAGAGAGAGAGAGAGAGAGAGAGAGAGAGAGAGAGAGAGGAAGAGGAAGAGAGAGAGAATCTTTCCTTTGTCAGATGTCAATAGATGAGCTAGAGGGCCTCAAGCTGCGCGCCAAGCCAAAGCCAAAGAAGACTTCGTTGGCTGTAAGTCTTTTTAGGCTTTATTCAGTTAGCGACAATTGTCTGTACGTTGATAACTACCGTGATCCAATGGAAGTGAGACATACGGACAATGGTACCCCACGAAATAACGAATTATAAATATGGCTTATTTTTGCACAACATATTTTTTCACTATCAAAGCTGTTCAATCAATTTTGGAAAAAAATTCACCAGCTGAAACGATGGAAAATATAGGAAAACGTTTGCAGTTTTAATGAATGAGGGTAGATCTCCAAAGAATCTTTCACTGCATGATAACGGGTGAATAATTACCACTGACGAGGGGAACCACCAGACTTCGCCATGACAAAATTAGTCGAGACCTACACTATTCGATTCAGCGTGGTCGATTTAGTGGGTATAGTGCGATAAAAAGTGCCCAAATTCACTCCTGCCCGAGAAATCAATGGAAGAAATCAGTGAAAATGCATAGAAATCACAATAAAATGGGAAATGTAGTGCAGCCCGTGCATTACCAGTGACTTTCGCGATCGATTTCTCGAGCAGGAATGAATTTGGGCACTTTTTAGCGCACTATACCCACCAAATCGACCACGCTGAATCGAATAGTGTAGGTCTCGACTAATTTTGTCATGGCGAAGTCTGGTGGTTCCCTCGTGAGTGTATATCGATCGCAGGTTGGCAATGATTCGTATGCCGTCGAGATTGCGCCTACGCTCCAGACGCTCTACCATGTGCCTCTCGATATTGCCGTAGGCAGCAAGATTAGGATGCTGAGATTAGAATGAAGCAAGTATTAGAAAATATAATAAAATTGTGCTGATGAAGTCGCTACTGGTTCGAAGCCGGTGAAAGTTATCTGATTACATAAGCATGGACAACGGAGTCCATTTTCAATTTTTTTCATGAAATGATGGTCCCCAAACATTTTATGATTGAGTCCTTGTGTCTAACTTGGAATACTGTAGATCACGATGATGTCGTGAAAGCTACTGTATAGTATTCAAACAGATTTATGTAAACAACGCGGCTGGCCAAAAGGAAGATACTGTAGGCCGTTGAATTTCAGCAGAGTACTGTACATCTGCTTCTTCAGGTATACTGTAGCAGTATGGATTCTGCAGACGATGTCGTGGGCGGCGGCGTCGAAGTGGCAGAGTCGCTGATGGCTATATTAGGTGAGGAGAGCGATATACGGTAGTGGTCTTGGATTACGGTAGGACAGATTGTACCAAGCGCTAGTGGCCAGTACAACAAAACCGCTTCGATTACTGTAGCATGCTTTTAGTTTTTTCTAGGCCCTATTGGTAGAGTCGCTGACGGCTGTACTAGGTAGTGTAGGCAGAATGACACTTGGACGGTCAAGGGAGAGGGGGAGAGTAGCGCGGTTCATCAAAAGCGACACACTCACTCTTTCCTGCGTCTCTTTTTCTCTCACCCCCCTGTGTTGCCGAGAATGACACTAAGATGGGTATTTATTGACAGTCGGTACTAGGTCCTCTCTCCTGTGTTGACTCTCTCCAAGACTCACTTTAGTCACTACAGAATTCGGACAACTGGCGTGTGTGCTAGTTAGGCACAGTTGCCTGGGCTTTTAGAGCTGAATTCATAGATGCTGATAGTATCATCGAGCTGATAACAAATAAATCATGAGGGCCAATTACGAAAAATTATAATCAGTGTTTGAACCTATTGTCAGCTCAAAACATTCTGCATAATAAATAATCAACTTCGCATCACTTATCATGATATTGGCCTTAACGGTGTGGTTCAGGGATCTTTTTTGGAGATTGAGCCCAAGCGAGTATCACCATTCGCTTAATCGTAGTCGATTTAGTAACCATACATATTTTTGAGAGTTTTGGGCGAAGTTATTTTTCGTCTGCGTCTCTAACCTCTTCTCCTTCTCTCCCTTGCATTCTGACAGACGCACAAACGGTTTGTGCGTCTGTCAAGAGGTAGAGAGGAGACATGGAGAAGATAGAGAGGAGACAATAGACGCAGGCAAACAGCGACTGTTGCCAAACGTTTCGGAAAAACATGCACAGTGACTGATTCGGCTACGATAAAGCGAATGGTGATACTAGCTTGGGCTCAATCTTCGAAAAAGATCCTCAAACCCATCCTTTAAGCATTGCATGCATCCAGTACAGTATTCCATCGCTAAATTATCGCTGGTTCTGATTTCCGTGAATTTTAGTGAGTGGACATTCCGTCTGTTTTGCATTACTTAGTCGCCCTGTACATTCCCCACAGGCATATCCTGTCGGAGATATGATAAGGTGCAATCAGTGAGCAAATGAGGGTCACCCGGAGGCAGTCCTGAAACAAAGTGGGGGGGGCGGTGATAATAGCTGTCTGCGCTTGTTGAAGTTTTCAATGTATCGTAATTGTACTGCGACCAGCTCGACTATGATTTTACAATTTGGATTATGCATTTCCCAAACTACTTCTGGTGATAAAAGGATAAGGGTGAAGCTTATAACACTAACACACTTAGAAGCTCTATTCAGCCGAAATCCTCCTGATGAGACTCCTTGAGAAAGTGATTCGGGAGACTGTACAAAGAACGACCATTTACCCACTAGAGCTCGACCAAAGATGGGTGTGTCGCCTCTCTCCTCTCTAGAATGAGCTGTGTTGGGTGAGAGAGAAGAGAACGAGAAACAGTCTTGACGGCTCACTCAAAGGTCAGAGTAGAGCGGGTACCCGTGTGTCATTCTGCCCTACACTAGTACTAGGTGAGGAGAGCGATATACGGTATCTAGCTGTCTCGGATTACGGTAGGATAGACTGTACCAAGCGCTAGTGGCCAGTACAACAAAACCGCTTCGATTACTGTAGCATGCTTTTAGTTTTTTCTAGGCCCTATTGGTACAGTCGCTGATGATCATTTTAGGTGAGGAGAGCAATATACGGTATTGGTCTTGGATTACGGTAGGTAGCACGGACTGTGACCAGCAGAGAAAAGTGGCAGTCGAATAGAATTGTTGTATTTTGTGTCATAGTGGACTACGTTTCTAGAGTGTAGTTGAGTCTGTTACTACATTTTCGGAAGAATGTGTAGGAGAAGTGAGAGGGAAAGAAGAGAGAGAGAAGGGGGAGGAAGAAAGAGAAAGAGAGAAAATAGCTTTTTGAGCTTGAGCTTTTGATGAAGTGTGATTGGAAACGGTGGGCTTGGAGAGAGGGAAGAAGAGAGAGAGAGAGAGAGAGAGAGAGAGAGAGAGAGAGAGAGGGAGAGAGAGGAGAGAGAAAGAGAGAGGAGAGAGAAAGAGAGCGAGAGAGCGAGAGAGAGAGAGAGAGAGAGAGAGGAGGAGAATAGAAAGTGAGTTTAGAATACGTGAGCGATCTTGAAAATTGTTGTTGCAGCTCCAGCTATTCATGCACTGGACAAGCAAGTCTTGCTGACGAGGCAATCACAGGTGAGATTATTTTAATCACATTTAATCTTTCTCTCTGTCTCTCTCTGTCTCTCTCTCTCTGTCTGTCTCTGTCTGTCTGTCTGTCTGTCTCTCTCTCTCTCTCTCTCCTCTCTCTCTCTCTCTCTCTCTCTCTCTCTCTCTCCTCTCCCTCTCTCTCTCTTTCTCTCTCTCTTCTCTCTCTCTTCTCTCTCTCTTTCTCTCTCTACTTCTCTCACACACATTCTAAATCTGATAGTCCGCTCTCGCACGGCAATTTGCATTTCACCCCACACCCCCACACCCCCAAGTACCGCCCATCACCCCAACTTGGCCACACCCACCGCTCGAAAGTCGATATCAATCAATAAGTAATAAATGAATATCGATTATTTATTGATTGATATCGATTTATTATCGTTGATAACATGATATTTATCGATTGAATATTGATTTGTATCGATTATCTAATCAACAATGTTGAGCGATGGGCGGTGCTTGGGGTGTGGGGTGAAATGCAAATTGCCCTCTCGCACTTTATTTTACATTTTTCGCTGCATGTGATTTTGTGTTTTCCCACGGCAATTCAGAATAGAACAAAGTCGCCAAGGACAGGCTAGGGGGAGTGCACCACAAAAAAGAGGCGTGTTTTCGAGGTCCCACAACGCAAACGCGTGTGAGAGCGTGTCTAGTGAGGAGCGTGTGACTATTGATCGACTATTGATTGGGAATTTCTCACGGTGAAAATCTCATGGCGCTCTGAATTGTCGTGGTTTTCATCGAGTTTGTAGATGTTATGACTTCTGTACTTTCTGTTTGCTTGTACTTTTGGAGACCAAATTCTCTTCACTTGTCATATTTTCTATTATTTTCGACTTTTCATTTTTTTTTTCTTCAATTTTGCTATTTTCAGAGTGCGCTCTACACCCGCATCGAAGCCGTCTCTGAAGCTCTGCACGAGCTCAATGCAGCTGCAGCCCATCCACCCGGAGCCGCAGATTCGGAGCCGGAGCCGTCGATTCCGATATCGAAGCCGTTGTCCGTCAAATGGGCGACTGTGCTGGGCGGATCGCGAGCGTCCACGGGCGCCTCGAGAGCCTAACTGAGCGCCTGGGCAGGCTTCTGCGCGAAATTGCCCGCGGCGCCCACAGCGCCAAGCAAGCGGCACTGGCTGGGCCACCCGCAGCGCCGCCGCCGGCGAGATGAGGAGGAATACGGTAGCGAGGAGGGGCAACTTTAAAGGAGGAGCAAAACCTTTAAAGGTACACTCTTCTTCAATGATCAGAATCAAATCGATGTTTTTGTAATAATCTGAATAGCCTCATTCGATTTTGACCAACAAATATAATTTTCTGCGCTTCAAAGTTTGTAAAAACATTTGCATGTTTGTGAATTTGTATTTGTTTTCTACCCTTTCCTTCGAAAATGTTAGGTAACTGATGAGGTCCTTCACATAGTTTGGTCTGCTAAACAGTGCAATATCTTTCCAAATGTTACAAAACACGTTAAAATCTTTCCCTCTCCCATTGCTTTCATGTTTCTGCACTTTCATTTCTAGTCCATTCCCCCTATTCGATCTCATTTTTTTTGCAATTTTGTGCAATCTCCCATTCTTCAAAGAACTCATTCGATAATGTTTTCAAGCCATCTTTGCCTCCTGTATCCAAAACACGAAAAAATTGTTTCATCGAGATTTTCGAAGTTGAACACGTATCTAATGAAGCTCGAAAAAAGCATGACCGCGTGCAATTTTCCCTGACCATGGAGTACAGTAAGCTGTCCCCAAGCTTTGGACAAACGGGGCAGACACGCTACCTACCGTCCCTCCCTCTCTCATATCACGGGCAGCCGCAACCGGATCCGTGAAAAGGAAACAGACTTGTGGAACACGAGAGCCGGAACCGTCTCCGTATCCGCATGGTTTGTTAATTTGTTCAGTGAACAGACAGTAGAAAGCACTCACTTCTTTTTTCCCTACCGTAGTTATGGCAAAAGCGTGTCAGCTGGGTCAGACCTTCAACCTGGCGAGGAAAAGTGAGAATTAAGGGGAAAATGACTCGAATTGTTGAAAATTACTTATAATTGAGTGTATTTCACTATGAATGAGCACAAAAGTGATGATGAAAATAATTATATTGAGGAATATTGTGCGCTGAAGCGAGTTTATGTCGATTACACACTGTTTTGTTCAAATCTCTTAATGCAAACATGAAATTCATAGAGGAACTGAAGATAATGATTATATTTATGCTGTGGAAAGGTGTCGAAGAATTTTATTATTGCATTTCAGAAGTTTCAAACTGCAATATTATGTTCTTAAAGGGATAAAAGAATCGAGAAGTGTCATTTGAGCATGAAATACTCGGGTGAGCTTGAAATTTCACACAAATGTGAATCTTAATAACTAAACA
>CAVOJK010000540.1:0-27500 GCA_963695495.1 Hololepta plana
CACTCACTCTCTCTCTCTGTCTCGTGCCTCCTCCTCCCTTCTTGCTAGACTACACCACGTGGACAATGATGAGTCAAGTTCCGAAAAAATATTTGACGTTAGCGAGTATCTTTCCTCTCTAATGAAATGTCCCAACGTGCGTACAATGACCGTAACAGAATGGTCTGACTGATAGGAACCGAAAACAATCTCACACACTCGTAAACTTGCTGGTTCATTTCATAGAAAAACGATAAGAGCTACTCAAAGGGAAAAGTGAGATTGAACGAGTGGTTGGAACGAACCTCGAAAATAGTGATGAGAGTGTTGACGTACATCTCGCGTAGTCCGAGTGATTTTCCCAGTGTAGCGAGAAGAACGACGAGGCCGACGACGAATGCGATTGGAGGGAAGAGGAACGTCGAAGCGAGCAAGATGATGTGCTCGGCCAGCGGCGACGGCACCATCCTCCCTCACCTACAATAACTTATCAACATTTCATTTTTCTCCCGCTGACCCACAAGTGTTTCCATGCCGAGAAACTAAACGAGAAACTAAACAGTAAACTAAACGTTGAAGTTCGGACATGCACACGGCAACCTGCCCTGGCATGACTGACTCACCATGTTATCATTAAAACAGAAGAGATAAGCAAACTGATATGCTATATCTAGCCACTCTACTCCCACCAAATTCAATAAAAGGAAAAACATGTTAAAGTGGTAGAGAATCCGAAGTTATGGACAAAGATAAAAATGACGGAGGAAAAACGAATTGGCGTGAAGTTGGACGTGGAACGAGGCAAGTTATCTCCACCCTTAGAAGAGAAAATGGACCCCCAGGCAGAAAGAGACAAGAATATGGGTATGTGCGAATGTGACTACTAAATAACGCTGATTTCAGAAAAAGAAAGGAACTTATTGAAAATTGTCTAAAGATAAGGTTAGAAATGGCTCCCGAGAGTGTGAAGAGAGTGAGAGCTCTCTTCGACCTTGAGTCTATTATTTTATAAAGTGGGCGGGAGCATGGAATAATGGCAGAAAAGACTATTGTGAATGTTTGCAGAACGGAATTCTCCTGAACGAGGAGTTTTTGTGCAAACCTCTTGGTGAAGACGATGGTTCAGCCGAGTGCGAGTCCAGAAGAGATCACTATCAGCTGAAATGGTTATTTACCGAGCATGAGAGAAATTTAGTGAGCTTATATAAAGAAAGATAGAGAGGCGAAAAGATAGAGAAAAGGTATGAACACATTCAACACACAACATAACGCAACATCAAAACAATCATGCTGCCATACTACGGAGACGGATGTGCTACCGTATCCTTGTTCGCAAACTGATTCAATGCCTTCAAGGGGAACTTCGTGCTGCTTCTTCTAATCGTAAGCAGTTTTCTACGCTTTACTTGACATTGTGCTTAGGAATGAGTGTGAGTGTGTTTTCCGTTACTTTGTTGAACGTGTTCGTATACTTTTCCAGTTATCTCGGTTTCGGGTAATGCAGGAGCGCGTATTATTTCAAGTATGATCTTCATGAAGTAGTGAAGTTTCTCTAATGCTCTTATGTTTTGTTCAGTTTGTTCTTATCTTTTGTTCCTGCAAAAAGAGTCCTGTGGATGACAGGTAACTATAGGACTAATAACAAACGTCAGCTACGAGAGTTTGATTCAGAAGACTCACAGTAACCACGCTATTCTCGGGAGATTGCTCTATACACTACGAAAAATGCTTCAACTTCCTTCTCCATTATTGTTCTCCTCATCCATTATATTCTGCTTCAGGGTTTCAAGATGAGTGAATTCCTCGTCGGAATAAACGATTAGACATCATTCGACGTCAATAAATCACGGTGAGTCTCTTGACCGTGCGCCGTTTTCATCACATTGCATCGTGAGAGCTTCGCAGTAAGAGGAGCATTCAATATTGACTTTCACATATATGCATACATACATTATCATTACGGGAAGCGTAACGGTGAAATCCAAAAGAAGTTTGAGAACGAAGAGAAGATGGTAAAAAAGGAAATGCTAAAATTAGTGAGTTCATGGTGTGTTAGTTATAGGACAAGAAGAAGAGAGAAAGATGGCTTTCACAAGAGTGGGAGGTCTAGCGGTTGAGCCCACTCTTGCGAGGCTGGTCAATAGAAATACAAATTTAATGAAAACATTCATTCTTACGATTTATCACTTGTGTTGTACTGTCAAAACTATGGACCAAATCAAAAGATAATCATCAGGAAGTGACAGTGAGAAAAATCTCAAACGGATCGAACTTGGCTTGAAAAGTCTGATTCAGATCTATCAGTCGTGATTTGAACATTGTCAAGAAGAGAATGGTTGCACGACGGATCTGTGAGAGGGCGCCCATTTCTGCAACCATCTACCGCATATCATGATCTCCCGAAGAATATTCTACGAGTCGTCCTATTCGCCTGATCAAGAAGTCTACTCCCATCTGCCGCTTGGGCAACCGCATCAGTGAAGGCCTAAACAAGCATTTCAATGGAGAAAAAAATTATTCAGGAAGCGCTGGCTGCTGGCATTGTGACTTTGTCTGTTTCGATAATGTCTGACATAACATCATCATCGACTTTCGACATTAGCCGACTTACGATCACCACAGTCATACATCAGTCGCATAACGTCCACTCACACCGCTTGGCTAGAACACACTCTTGAAATGATCTTGTATGTACATTGCTTTCGGTCATGGTGAATGCCATTGATAACCGATAAATGTCTAAATGTCCCCATTATGGCTTTTTCCCAGAGAACAGAAAAATTGTGTCTTGTAATCTCTGGTCTTAAATTTATTTCAAAGTTACTCTCACTCTCTGACGCCGTCTTTATATCTAGCATCCTACTCAAAACTCTACTCATCTCAGGACTTTGACGCCTGGTCTCACAAACTCTGTGAAAAGATTGCCTGCTCTAAGCATTTGTTTTCTGAGGTTGGGGGCCGTTTTTCCGTTTTTTGTTCGGTCGCAGATATCTCTTTTTCAAATATCTCCCAACTTATCGCCGAGAAATCATCTCTCATAAATTATCTCTCCTTCTGGACCAACAGAGGAGGAAAATTCATACTTTCTGCTTTCAACTGACTGGACTCTCAAGCCTGTTTGCATTTCTACGTCAGATGGACTGCCGCGCTGCTGAGAATCTATCCAGATATGCGACGTGATCACTCGGCTTTCAAACGATATCCAGGTGAACGCAGTGATAACCGATTCCGCAGCGATTGTTTCGCGCTGAGATTCGGTCACTGTTTTTTCTCATTTCTAGGTGTGCTGATCACCAGCAACAACTACCTTCGATTTACAAGCTCAGAAACTTCTCCAGGACTAAGGCCATTCATAGAGCGAAAGTCTTCGCACGGATTTCAAACAAATCACCAACCGTGCAAAGTACATATTTCGAGACATGCTAAACATGGAATTTCAGCCTCATTGGTGTGCCTCAGTTCTGCATTACTCGTTGGAGCTCTCTCAACCACTGTCTCAAGCAGAACCCGTAGAAACCCAGTTTTTTTCATCCACAAGTTATTGCGATAGAGGACAGCGGTAAAAACTAGTCTTCGAGTTCCTCTATTTTTTTACCTTCAAGGAGTGTCATTTACTGTTTCTGTATTCAGTAGTCACAATGTAACGACGGAGTGAGCTCTCAAGCCTGTTTGCGTTCCCACGTCAAATGGACTGCAACGCAGCTGAGAACCTAGCTTTTCAGATATGCGACGTGATCACTCGGCTTTTAAACGATATCCAGGTGAACGCTGTGTTATCCGATTCCGCAGCGATTGTTCGCGCTGAGATTCGGTCACTGCTTTTTCTCATTTCTAGGTGTGCTGATCACCAGCAACAACTACCTTCGATTTACAAGCTCAGAAACTTCTCCAGGACCAAGGCCATTCATAGAGCGAAAGTCTTCGCACGGATTTCAAACAAATCACCAACCGTGCAAAGTACATATTCCGAGAATTGCTAAACACAGAAGTTCAGCCTCATTGGTGTGCCTCAGTTCGGCATAACTCGTTTTAACTCTCTCAACCACTGTCTCAAGCAGAACCCATAGAAACCCAGCTATTTATTTGATCCACAAGTTATTGCGGAAGAGGACAGCGGTAAAAACTAGTCTTCGAGTTCCTCTATTTTTTACCTTCAAGGAGTGTCATTTACTGTTTCTGTATTCAGTAGTCACAATGTAACATCGGAGTGAACTCTCAAGCCCGATTGCATTTCCACGTCGGATGGACTTCCACGCTGTTGAGAATCTAGCTTTTCAGATATCCGACGTGATCACTCGGCTTTTAAACAATATCCAGGTGAACGCAGTGAAATTATTGAGTATTTTTTACCTTTCGCCGAAGAGTCCGATCGACTGCTAAACAGCGCAAAAGTTTCTCTTTGTCCAGTCTTGAAGGCGGTTCCCTATCTGGGGAAGTGCCCTGACGAAGTGGGAAAGAAAGAGAGAAAGGAGAGAGAAGAGAGGCTAGAGTCAGCCGTCGTACGGTACAATGTTTGCAAAATGACTTCACACAATAGAAGTACTTTTGCGCTGCTTATCGGTTGACCCGGCATACTGGCGAAAGGTAATAATTCTCAATAATAACCGATTGCGCAGCGATTGTTCGCGCTGAGATTCGGTCACTTCTTTTGCCCATTCCCATGTGCGCTGCTAACCAGCAACGATTACTTTCCATTAGCAAGCTCAGAAACTTCCAAAGGACTAAGGCCATTCATAGGGCGAAAGTCTTCGCACGGATCTCTAAAAAATCACCAACCGTGCAAAGCACATATTTCGAGAATTGATAAACCCGGAATTTCAGCCTCATTGGTGTGCCTCAGTTTTGCATTACTCGTTGGAGCTCTCTCAACCACTGTCTCAAGCAAAACCCGTAGAAACCCAGCTATTTTTTTATCCACAAGTTATTACGAAAGAGGACAGCGGTAAAAACTAGTCTTCGAGTTCCTCTATTTTCTCTACCTCTAGGGAGGGTCATTTACTGTTTCTGTATTCAGTAGTCACAATGTAACGACGGAGTGAACTCTCAAGCCCGTTCGCATTTCCACGTCGGATGGACTGCCACGCTGCTGAGAATCTAGCTTTTTAGATATGCGACGTGATCACTCGGCTTTTAAACAATATCCAGGTGAACGAAGTGATATCCGATTCCGCAGCGATTGTTCGCGCTGAGATTCGGTCACTGCTTTTGCCCATTCCCATGTGCGCTGCTAACCAGCAACGATTACAGTACCGCAGCATTGTTTTGAACAAACGCGCTAGCGGTGGGTAGCGGTGGGTAGCAGTGGGTAGCGGTGGGTAGCGGCTACCCGCGGAACATAGCCATTTCGAAATAGACCAGTTCATCTTTGTTTTCAAGGATCGTGTGATGATTACTCTGAGAGATCTCGTCAGAACGCTTCGATTGATGTTTTGATCTGGCTGAAATTTCGTTTATCAGCTTACTGATCACTTTTCGAAAATCAGTCACAAATCATCAGCCGTTAGGACATCCGTCGTTTTGTTTTGGGTGAAACGTCGAACAGATACTGTAGCCTCACCAGATATTATCGACGTGTCGCGCATTCACTCCCAAGTTCGCAAGTTTTCCTAATCTCGCGTTTATCAGTTGTACTTTTCCATAGTTTTCTTCCATACAATTCTGATATCGTTCAAAACATTCATCTGCGGTTTCTCTCAACGAATATTCTCCATTTTTCTCATGTTCCGCTTTTCATGTGTGTTTTTAGAGGACTTTCTCATAGCTCTTTTCTCAATTTTAAAATTGTTCTTTTTGATGGAAATGAGCTTGTTGATAGGGAAGAGAATGTTAGGAAAATGTTGAATGCATCTTTCCAGAATAGCTGCTTGAGTGGCGCTGATGAAGCGAGTTGGAGGGCTTTCGGCTTCAAAACAAGGTTCGTTTGTTTCATGTTTCGTTCGATACAGCGAATATATAGTCTTTTGCTTCTGAGGTATCATTAGCAAAAGATAAAGTGATATGTTTATAGCAATTTATTAAAATTACAAAACTGAAGGATTTATCAAAGATTTATGGGAATTTTCGAAAATAACATTGCGGCAATCAGCACTCACCATTATCAATTTACTTTTGCAAAAGGAGTGGTTAGAATTCATGAGCAATAAAAATAAAAAGATGATTAACAACATTTATCAGTTTTCCACGTTAATACATCGTGTATTTCAATAAGTAATCGAAAAATGCAGAATGCCGACGCGGTTCGAGTGCGAAGATGGCGGGGCGCTCTGGAGCTAGCTGCTTTTTATGCGATTGTCAGATAAGTTACTCAACTTTTTTCAATGGAACGCATGGACTCTGTTGTCCGAGCAGTCTGAAAATTAGAAGAGAGAGAGAGAAAGAGAGAGAGAGAGAGAGAGAGAGACTTGACTTGACTTTATCTACTGCCACAGAGACAGCAACATAGTTGGAACGACGAGTGTGATACATAAACTGGCGAATATTTGAACTTGAAAAAGAAAAGAATAGTAAAAAGTTGAGAAATAGTGAAAGTGTACTAGAATTTTGTTTTTTGTAAGATCAGAGGGTATGGAGGGAGAGGGGAAGGGGGACGGGAGATCGGAATGGATACTTCTTCTGCGAAATGCCATGTGGAACGGGACCGAGCATGCATTTGTGTCAGGGACACTACTCGAGGGGTAACGAGGCCCTGTTCAACATGGAAGAGGACATGTGCGAGTTTTACGTGTATGACATGAGCTGGGCACCCCCTTGTAGAGGCATGGGCGTGAACGTCGTTGACGATGATCAGGGAACATCCGCGAGGGAGGAAGGGGATGGGAAGGTAGTTATGCTAGTCAATGGCAAAAGACTTTACTGAAGAATCGACAGAGTACTGGGTGATTGCTCGAGAACTCTTATTAGTTGTTTCCGTAGAGTTTGGGAAGAAGTTTCCGAGGAACAGACTGGTAGTTCATTGAATAAGCGAGCTGCACGTAAAGCGAATGAGTTAAAAGACGTTCTCTGTAAGACCGGGACCCCCCTGGCACAGTGGGGTTTTTTTCAAGCTAGGAAGCTGATATTTTGACCATAGACCCTTGAGACATGAAAGAACATACGTTTTCAAGGATTTTTGAAAAAATCGATATTTTTTAAATTGATTAATTAAAAATTCGAAAAAATTAATCAAAAGTGAATATGGTACTCGTTCGATCCGTATTGACGAGCTCTATCCACTGCAGTCAAGATTTCCATTTGAGCTTGCTTTTGAATCGAGTTATGAAGTTTCAAAGTTTGGGGAATTGACATAATCGATATTATCAGTCTTATACAAAATAACTGCTCTCCAGTTTTGAGATTTGTTGAAGCGCAGATTTTTGCGGTTCGAACGGTGTATTAATGGTAAAAATCGATAGGTACTGGGCCAAATGGCAGCAGTTTGAAAGTAGGCACTTTCAGCCTCGGAGTGGAAATTACTTTCTAAAAGTGACTCAAATCGAAGAAATAAAGTTTGTACTTGACGGAGGTGTCATATTTTTCTCTCAGACTCAGGTGATGCTAACTTCACACGCCTGTTGGAATAAATTGCCTTCCAGAAACCTGGTTACAAACACTCTTCGCTTGACTCGGAGTCCCGTAGCTTGAAATCAGTGATATGAACTCAAAACAGGAGATCTACTGCCCAGTTTCTTGAGCGTAACGGAATGTGGGTTCCTACAATTTGAGAGGTACCTCAGATTTTATGATCGTCAGGTACTGGACCAAATGGCGGTTGTTTGAAAACAATAATTGCCGAGCTCGTACTATGAAAATGTGTTTGTGACGTTGTTCGTAGGAGTAAACTGATTTTTACATCATTGTTCGAGTGGAAACCGTTCAGACTCTTCGTTTTGACAACCTCCACCTATCTAGGCGAACAAAAACATCTTTCTGACGTAGTCGAAAAGTGCAAGGGTAAAATAACCGTTTACATTATGAAAATCAATCATAAATTCTCAATCACGCTTTTTAGCATATTCCACAGGAGATAAAAAAAT
Organism: Hololepta plana; assembly: GCA_963695495.1. Taxonomy (NCBI): domain Eukaryota; kingdom Metazoa; phylum Arthropoda; class Insecta; order Coleoptera; family Histeridae; genus Hololepta; species Hololepta plana. The sequence continues at coordinate 7,992 of CAVOJK010000540.1, forward strand.
TTCAGTCCCGTGGGAGCATATTTTCTCTCAAAAACTAACTTTCACGCAGTGAATTCGACTCAGAGGCCGAAAGTGACCACCTTCGAACTGCTGCCGTTTGGCCCAGTACCTATCGATTTTTACCATCAATACACCATTCGAACCGCAAAAATCTGCGCTTCAACATATCTCAAAACTGGAGAGCAGTTATTTCGTATAAGACTGATGATATCGATTATGTCGATTCCCAAACTTTGAAACTTCATAACTCGATTCAAAAGCAAGTTCAAATGAAAATCTTGACTGCAGTGGATAGAGCTCGTCAATACGAATCGAATGAGTACCATATTCACCCCTGATTATTTTTTTCGAATTTTAAATTAATTAATTAAAAAAATATCGATCTTTTCAAAAATCTTTAAAAACGGATGTTCTTTCATGTCTCAAGGGTCTATGGTCAAAATATCAGCTTCCTAGCTCGAAAAAAACCCCACTGTGCCAGGGGGGTGTGGGGGTCGTTTCACTCTTACAGAGAACGTCTTTTAAATCTAGCGGAGTTAGTTGTGAAATCTATCTGTAGTCCAAAGCTTGAGTTCCGGTCCCGTGTGGGACGGTAGCGAAAGAGTATGTTTCTTTGTATTATGCTCTCCCCTCTCATCACTCGTCTGGCGAATAGAACATCATTGATAGTGCGTCGTGTTTCAAGGGAAGGGAGATCAAGAATTTTGAGTCTCTGTGAGTATGAAGGCAGTGCTTCAGGATAGGAATCGGATGGAAAGCAGCGATAGAAAACAATCCTAGTGAAGTTTCTTTGTACTTGTTCGAGAGCGCGTCTCTCTCCGAGAAGGTGAGGGGACCAAGCGGGCGATGCAAAATCAAGAATAGGTAAAACATATGTGACAAAGCATCGAATGAGGATGGAGGGGGTGGAAAGCGGTACTGCTCGCAGTAGTGTATACATGGCTTTTTCGGCCTGTTGTGCTCGAGCAGTGACAGTTGCGGTCTTGCGGAGAGAGGATGCTACTTGGATGCCTAAATCACGGGCGGAGGTAGTGAGTGTGAGCCGAACGTTGTTTACATGATAATTAGGCACAAACTGCCGGCTTCCTATGTGAAGGTGTGAGCATTTCTCTACAGATAGATTGAGCTGGTGTTGGGTACACCAATCATGAAAACAGTGTAGAGCTTCTTGCAGTTGTTTTGAGAGAGGGTGAGTGTTAGTGGATGGAGGATATGATACGAATATTTTGACATCGTCTGCATATTCTATTATACCGACATGAAATAACTTGACGATTTGCGCAAAAAGTTGCAACTAAAATGGTCTATCAAAGAGCGAGTTACTGTAGTGAAGCGCAAAGTGGTTCAAATATCTCGGCGCTGAAACTCGCTAGGAATTTGATTTCGAACTTTGATTTCAATTGATGAAATGTAGATCATACAATTTCGCAACGTTTGAATGGTCAGCAAACTCAATCTGTTTAGCGTGGAGCGAGATCCGCTCCGAGTTGCATGAATTTGCGCAAATCGTTTAGTTATTTCAAGACAGTATTATAGAAGAGAGAAATCACTAGTGTAGAGAGAGTAGAGCAGAGGACCCAAGCAGCTGCCCTGTGGCACTCCACTCAGTACAGGAAAAGTGGAGGATATTGTATCATTTACTTTCACACATATGGATCTACCTACTAGATATGAGCTGAACCATGTTAAAAGACGTTCTCTGTAACAGTGAAACGACCCCCACACCCCCCTGTCACAGTGGGGTTTTTTTCAAGCTACAAAGCTGAAATTTGGACCGTAGACCCTTGAGACATGAAAGAACATACGTTTTCAAGGATTTTTGAAAAAATCGATATTTTTTAAATTGATTAATAAAAAAATTCAAAAAAATTTCGAAAAGTGAATATGAAACTCATTCGATTCGTCTCGTCGAGTTCTATCGATAATGTGTAAATTCGTCGTTTTATCTCGATTTTCAGACAAGATATGAGATTGCAAAGTTGAACCAATCGATAAAATCGATGATATCTGTCTTATACTAAATAACTGCTCTCCAATTTTTAGATATGTTAAAGAGCAGATTTTTGCGGTTCGAATGGTAGTTTAAACTTAAAGATTGTGCAACCCGAACCGTTTTTGGAAAGGAAAGGGATTTCACACATGCTATGAGAACGACCAGCCCAAGCTCTATCTCTTATTGAATTTTTATCACCGTTGGTGATAACTGATTTTTGGCGCTAGAGTGCCAGACCCGGCCAAATGGAACAAGTAGAGACGCAGACTAAAAGATGTGCGCACGGTCTTCCCTCTCTCGGTCATCGCTCTTTCATTCTCTTCCCGAGATGGTGTATTGCGTGGTGTATGGCTCTGTGTGAATTAGCGAAATAATGGTTGTTGCGCACCATGAATTTACTACGACTCGGGTTGTAAAATCTTTAAAAATCGACAGGTACTGGGCCAAACGGCAGCAGTCAACTTCGACCTCAAAGTCAAAAACCGTGTCCAGGAGAGTGGAACCGTGAGAAAAAATGTTTTTCACAGGACTGGGAAACTTTTTTCTCGGAGTTTATCATGTTAACGAGTCTAATGAAGATATCTAGACGTTTCGAATGATATAAACATTTTCTTCAACTTGTCTCTTATCGGAGGTGAGACTGCTCCCGAGAACCTCTTTTTGCTTTTGCTTCACCGAAAAAAAAGCGAAGGAAAAATGTTCAGCGCCACTGTTCTTGACGGTCTTGGTCTTCTCCAGGGAAATTCACTGAGTTTAGGGAGTCCGAGCCAAAAAGAGGGAGAAATTTTGGTAACAGTGTCTAAAGTTTACCACATTCAAACTCTTGCCGTTTGGCCCAGTACCTGTCGATTTTCAAGTTTGAGGAACCATTCGAACCGCAAAAATTTGTTCTTTAACATATCTGAAAACTGGAGAGCAGTTATTCCGTATAAGACAGATATTATCGATTTGATCGATTGGTCCAACTTTGCAATCTCATATCTTGTCTGAAAATCGAGATAAAACGACGAATCTACACAATATGGATAGAGCTCGACGAGACGAATCGAATGAGTACCATAATCACTTTTCGAATTTTTTTTGCATTTTTTAATTAATTAATTAAAAAAATATCGATTTTTTCAAAAATCCTTGAAAACGTATGTGCTTTCATGTCTCAAGGGTCTGTGGTCCAAATTTCAGCTTTGTAGCTTGAAAAAAACCCCACTGTGCCAGGGGGGTCCCGGTCTTACAGAGAACGTCTTTTAAAGAAGTACTGAGAGCTGTATCATCGTGTGAATGTTCTCGACATAGTTTTCGATGCTTGGGAGCAGCGAGTAGAATGACGGAAACGGTTTTTATAAATAAAATTTGTACAAAAAGTTACAAAACGCGCGCTCTCCCGCACTCCTTTCGTCCCAAGAGAACGGCTGGCGACAGTGATTCCTCTCCAATTCGTGCCACACAGCTGACGTGACAGGCAGGGAAGGGAGAGAGTAGGGAGAGGGAGAGAGTGTGCGTGAAGAGTTAGAACAACAAGATTGCGCGCGCTTTCTTGCTTTCATTCTTGGAGATGCGAGCGAGGATCCCACACTAGGGGAAATGACCGGATGAAATGACCGGATGGCTCCAGCTCTCAGCACTTCTTTAAAGTGTGTAAGTTCCGACAGACGTTCTCAAAAACGGTCAAGAGTCACTTTGATAAAGCCCGCTGTCAATCTTCCTCACCTGGTAGAGCAAAGAATGCGACTAGCATGACAACGCCCGGCATGTGCTGTCATTCATATCACACCAAATTTCTCTCTCATGATCTTTGCACTCATACACTCATATGTAGGTAAATACTTCTGTCGTTCCGGAAACAGTCCGAAAAAGCGAGAAAAAAGTTCTAAAGGGCCATGACTGGCCAAATATGACTCTAAAAAAGGTCCTAACTGTTGGGGCTTTAGGACCAGGAAGAGGTTCGGACGACCGTATCTATATATGTTCTCGTACTCACAAATAAAATAGGCCCGAAAATGCGCCAGCCCATTCCATGCATGCGCTTCTGATACTCTGGATGTCGATATGCATGCAGACGCTCGAAGGCTATCATGAAGAGATTTGTTGATAGCAGAACAGATGAGAAGATTAAGTATGCTCCAGTCAACTCCTGAAATCAATTTAAAAAAATAAAAACTCCTTAATTCAATTTAAAAAATAAAGTTCAAATCAAGTTTTTCAATAGTCGACTAGTTGATAGCAGGATAGATGACAATATTAAGTATGCTCCAGTCAAGTTCTGAATTTTCGAATCGCTTTCTTTCTCCAACCTTGACTTAATTGAGAAATTTTCCTATTCTGTCAAATCTATCAAGTGTTTCAGAGATTGATAGCAGGGGAGATGTGAAGATTATGCTCCAATCAAGTTCTGAAGAGGGATGGAACTGAGAATTTCTGTCGTGAAGCCAACCCACCGGTAAACAGTGTAAACAAAAGTGTGAATTCAAAACTTGCGTCCACGGTGCGTGAACAGGGCTAGTTATGAGCGATCGATAAAAAAGTTATCAATAACATCTACCGATGACTAGACGAGTACAAACAACGCTTTATTTTCCGGACAAAAAATGTAAACTGTAAAACGCACCATGTAACTTTGTGATCCATCCTCTGATATGAAGGTGAGCTCGATGATTGTTTTGAAGCGTTTGACAAATGTGTATGCAGCGCGTGAGAGCAGTATAACAAGTAGCACACTGTAACCCCGGTTTCCATAGGTAGTATTGTCGGGGGCTGAGGTTAAAGTTTCGACCCCGCTGAACTGTCTCACTGTTCAGACTTTGCTTTTCTGGGCTCTCTACTTTGCAGTTGTTCTCACACTCGACCGCGTCGCGCTTACCGCGCCGCTTTGACACAGCTCCAACTTTCCTCTCAGCCCCCGAACATGGCAGTTATCGATTTTTGAGGAAACAGAATCGATTGGTTCCGATTTCCAACTTGGAGAGCTACTCTCTTCAATCTGACAGAAATTTCTGGACCGTTTTGCAGTGAAAAACATTTCAAATCAGATTTAGTTTTTGAAGATGTACTGATATTGTGAATAAATGCCCTTCAGTGACAGGAAAAACATTGATGACCGATAAAAGTCCGATAAGTAGAGACGAGATAATCGCAACTCTTCTCGCCAAAGAGGAATGAGTACAAACTTGTTTTCGAAAAACTGTAATTCATATCTCGCTTCGTCCTGAGGCTATGATACTGGAATTTGGGGTGTGCGGTGATATCAGTCTTATTAATTAATCTACCAAGTTTGATGGTAATAGCCCCAGGACAACGCGAGATATGAATAACAGTTTTTCGATAACGAGTTTGTACTCATGTCTGGGTGGTGCACAGAGTTGCGGTTATCTCGTCTCTACCGATAAGCGTGGAAAGAAACAGTGAAGTAACCGGAAGTTGTAGTGTAGCACATGATCTTTGTACAGCGATACACTTGCAATCACTGCAAATACCATGCCGATAAGATAGAGCATAATCTCAATGATCCACAGAGTGTATGTCAGCTCATCGAAGTGCCCTTGGGTCATTGCGGATCTGATCACTAAAACACCTCATCGATTTATCGACTGATCTTATCGAATTATATCATCCAAAAAAGTTCTAAACTCACCGAAGAAGAAGTGATTGTTACATCTATGCTCTAGGCATCAAAGATGCTTGAAATTGTCTCATGTCGCGCACAATTTTGACATAAAAGTGCTGTGAAACTTGTTGGTTTGCTAAAATGATCACTGAAATGAGCATGACTCTCTCAACAAGGAACGAGCGGAGAACGCGAATCGTGTGAGAATATACGTGCAAGTCACACACGCGCGCGCATGCACAGATTAGCCAATCGAGCCCCGCTTTCGGCCACACCTGCTTTTCAGCCGCCAAATTGCATATTCAAGTTGTCGGAAACTGATTCTTCTAATGATAGTGTCCACAGGCTATTCGTGAACGTGATAACAGAATGTAGCGGCCAAAGTCATTTATTAATTTATCAGAGCGAAGTGGGGAGTCGAACTCGGTGAGTTGAAAAACTATAGAGCAAACTTGAGATAGAAGAATGTTGAGCGGGGGAAGGTGGCGATAACAAGCAATAAAGGGAAAACAATTACTGGTAGCCTCTAATTTCGCAAGTTTCTTCTAGGAGCGATATCAATCTCGCTTCCATCTCGTCCACTCGAGCCTCGTCATCGTCTTTGCCTCGTCGAAGCACCTGGCAGCAATTCGTTTCTCTAACTGCGTATGTTTCACACTGTGCGTAAAACGGAAATGTCACAGCGTTTTGGGGAAATTAGACCAAGTTTAGAGAAAAATGACGTAGCCTCAAACTAGCTTCCTCATGCATAATTTCAGTGTCTATTTTCAGAAGAGAGCCGCATGTTACAGTAGAACCAACCCGAAAATTCTAGAATTGGTTGAATAAATAAAAACAAAATTGGAAACCTCTGAATTGCTCCACATTGAGAAGGCAAATACTGTCATTGCCACAGTCATATCTAGCGCAGAGTCGTACTCTTCCTGGGCATAAATTTTCAGAGAAATCATCATCAAGAAGAATAGCGGTTTCCATGATTAGGTATAGTCGGGGGCTGAGAGAAAATGCGAGGTACTGTAAAGACTTCCACTGCTTAGACTTTGCTTCTCTGGGTTCTCTTCTTTCTTTCCTTGTTCTCACACCCGACCGCGACGTGCTTACCGCGCCGCTTTGACTCAACTCTAACTTTCCTCTCAGCCCCGACTATAGAATCAATCACGAACAGCGGACTGACAAAGTTGCAGAAAGAAGGCTCACATTCAACTGCTCTCGCGTGAAAGGTACAGGCCTGCCGGCAGCGATCATTTTACGTGAAAGCTCACTGCAACTCATCGGATTGTTTCCATTTCCAAAAAGAGGGAAAAGAAATTCGAATGAGTCATTCATCATTTTAAAAGAGATCGTAATCACACAACCAAACATTGTTGTGCGCAACGAGGAGCGTTATGTCATTTAGCAGATTGCACACACCACATTGTCAATCTGCAGAACGGAACAATTTGGTGTGCCAATCTCCTAAATGAGATAACGCTCCGCGTTGTGCACAACAATGTTTAGCTGTGAGATTACGATCGGTTCGATTCCTCCTTTAATGAATCAAATAGAACAAACGACACCTGTGATAATAATCCATAAACTCTGCATTCTTTTTCATGCGAAGATTCGCGGGCATTCCACAGACCACCAATCGTTGGAAGTCGGATGCCTGGAGTTTTAGGCTATCCATAAGTCGTCACAGAAGCAAAGGCCTTATCGGTGTACCGCGGCCGAGAAAATCTCTAGATTCAAGTGTACTTTACCCATTTTTTACTCAGAAACTTTTTATTGGGAAAGTTCGAAAGTTCGAGAGACCAAGCTGAAAAAACTCACCACAGAGCCCATAAACGAAAGCTGCCAGTCAAGAATTGCTCGAAGTTGATCTGTTTCTTGATCCCAGAGAAACTGCGGAGCCCACATATCGCCGTGTACTAGAACTCGCAGAGGATCTGAACTTTTTAAGTTCAAATGGACAGATTCAAACGAAAAAAATCTCACGGTCCGTATATTTATCAGTGAATGCATCGAAAAAAGTTGCTGGTTCGATAATTTCGCGTTGCATTATTCGAAGTAGTTTTTCGAGTGCTGGACGCCGCTGTAAATCGTGTTTGCATTCAGTTTTCTGTAAAAATCTGACGCTTTCTCTAGTGTTCCTGGTGAAAATGTGATTCCGAAGAGAACAAAATTACACCCCAAAAAACCCACATTCACCTTGATCAGGTCATTACAAAATGTGCGACATAGCTGAGTAAAGTTGACTGTTGTCTCTGGATCGACTTCGGGCGCATCGACATTTTCTCTATGGGAAAAGGTGTCCGTAAAGTTGGTAAACTGAAACTGTCCGTACAATTTGTGAAATTCGCGGCGTAAACTACAATAATTAGAGACAATCCGCGTAATTGACTAACCTATCCAATTTAGTGAATGAGAATACATGAAGATCAGCGAGTGCTTCAATCAGAGCCAGCATTCGCTTCTCATCATATCCGTCGATTAGATCGTAGATGCGCGCGTTGGTTATGTCCTGAGGAGAAATGATCTAGATCGGCAGATCGATTTTCTGACACATGTTATGTTTGTTTTCAGGCTTTCTGAATCCTTCCGATCCAGAGTTATTGATTTTGTGTGTTATCGGGGTAATCATTAAGCGAGCTAAGTACGTCTTCTCTGGATATCATTCATCAATGATCAAAACGCTCACTTGCATCACAATAGCAGGATGTTCATGATCTGCATCAAAGACAGCGTATGGCTTTGCGAGCGGCACGGGAGCACTGTCTGAAAAACCCTTGTTAACAGAGAAAAGCCACTTTGGTCAAGTGGTAATGAACACCTCTAGCAATCTCAGGACGAGGGTTCGAATCCACCTACCGTCAGAACTCTTTTGCAGATTTACAGTTAGAGAATTATGCAGCTTACGTTTCATGAACAGTCTATAAGCCCACGACTCTGTCTTGTGGCACATTACTTGCACCTGTGAAGAACCATGATCGGAAAGTTAAATCCATCCAAAAATCAATGATACAGCAGTCGGGTTTGAGAAGACTTCGAAAAAGAGAACCTAGAGAAAAGAGAAGTACACAGTTGAAGCTTTTATCTCTGTCCCGACTATGTTAGTGTGTAATCAAGGTGTGTGAGAATCCATGAAACCGTTCTAATTTGACCACGGGTCTAAAAACAAACCTTCTTCATCTGTGCCTCATTCTCAGCTCGCTCAGCGGCGAGCGCCTCAGCGTCCATATCGCCGCCGTTGGCGCTGCTCCAGGCATCCGCCGCTGAGCCTTCCGCTGGTGGCGCCAGGCACTACATTTTGAATTTCATTTTATTTCATTTTTCAAAGTTCGAAAACATTCAACCGAAACCGTCTTTTTCGACGTGTGAGAAAAACTTTACATATCCCATAAAGAGAAACAAATGGTTTTCTTGCACAGATCGTCGATTTTTCATAGGATCGTTTACCAGAAACAGATTAAAAACAGTATTCTTGAAAAAACTGGTAAAAAACTAAAATGCCTACCTTGACCACAACAGATTCCGGAAGCTCCGTGTCATCACTGGATGCACTCGTTGGCCATGAGAGGCGAACACGTAGAAGCTGCAATTTGTCACATAATTTTCAGCGTTTGCTTTTCTGTCTGCACTACGAACTTCGGACACACCCAAAACCATCGTTATGGCAAACTGCAACATGGAAAACACACTTGTAATGAGGTAATGCTGCGTTTGTATATCACACATTCTTTCACGAGTTTAGAAATACACCTGCTTCTCAATTAATCTCATATTTGCATTTCGCTAGTCCCAGTTTTAAAATCGGTTCTTCCTACCTTGGCAACACTCTGTCTCATACTTCAAAAACATCGAAAATAGCGCATGAGATCAATCTGTAGTCTTCCACGGGCATAATCATATCTTGGCGGGAGGAATGATGATAAGGGGGGCGAATGTCAATAGTGCGTTTTTTTCTCACGTGGACTCTCAACCATAGAACCAACCGCTGACATGAAGCCGTGACTAGCCTCTGCGATTGGGCCAACCTGAACGTGTTTTGAGATTCTTGGAATGTATCGCTCCCTCTCTCTCTCTCAACGTAGCGTGAGGAAGTGGGAAAATGAATAAAAGAGAGAAAGCGCAGAATAAGTCGTTAGCACTCCTTCTTTTTTGATTCTTTTCTCTTTCTCGATGGCAAATCACCACACTGCCATTGTCGCGTTTTGGCATGATCCATCTCTCTCTCTCTCTCTCTCTCTCTCTCTCTCTCTCTCTCCTCTCTCTCTCTCTTTCTCTCTCTCCTCTCTCACTCCTCATCTTCTCTCTATCTATCTCTCTCTTTTTCTCTTCCCCTCTCTCTCCCTCCTTCTCTTTATCTCTCGCCCCTCCCCTCTCTCCCATGAAGATATCCCATAATCCGGAGCTTCCAATAAGTGGAAAACTCACCTCTTCGATAGTCGGCTCAACTTTGAAGACATCTTTGAGCGCTCCAGGCAACCAAGAAACATCCATAACTGGTCTTTTGAATTGCTCAAGAATCTGGAGACATGATGCAAGCATTGTAGAGACGACGAAGAAGAGGAATTCGATCGAATGAACAGATCGAAGAGACCATTTTTGATCATGAGAATTGAGTACAGCGATTGATAAAAGAGTCTCTGATCGTTTACAGTATTACTAAGTTGATAGTAGAGAGAGAGCGTGAGAGAGAGGGAGAGAGAGAAAGAGAGAGAGAGAGAGAGAGAGAGAGAGAGAGAGAGAGAGAGAGAGAGAGAGAGAGAGAGAACGGGCTATCACAGGAATAACAAATGAACAGATCATGAGAATGCGAAAATGTGAGCCAAGGGTTGAGTACATTAGACAAAATACCGACCAAGGTATCAACACGGGTAGAGAGAGCTCAATGAAGCATCTTCCCTTATCAAGAGTGTCAGTAGTATAGTGCAGACAGATCGCGGCCTGTCCTCTCTCTCCCCCTCTTCTCTCTCCCTCTCTCTCTATCTCTCTCTCCCTCTCTCTCCCTCTCCCTCCCTCCCTCTCTCTTTACCTTTCTCTCTCTCTCTCTCTCTCTCTCTCTCTCTCTCTCTCTCCCTCTTCCTGTCCATACAGACCCAAATTGATAAAGATGCCTCACAACCTTTTATCGCTGGGAACAAGTACAGATATGTGTAGAGGACAGCAGGACTGAGTTTAGCACAAAAAGTTCACAGTTTATGTGTGGCAGGTATTCGAATAACTGGGTGATATAGTCAACCGAGAGCCGTCAATTGTAGTCCGCCCATGACAAGCTACCAGGCCGTAGCGCTGTCTCAAGTGGACCACACAAGCTTATACGGCTCTCGGTCGACTATAAGATATAATTTAGAACTTTTTTCCTTTTCGCTACGCTCCCGCATCTATGGATTCTATGGATGTTTTTGCGTTGCACTACTTTACGAACAAAATCATGGGAAAGTTTTGCGCTGTTTATCGATAGATGCGGGAGAGTAGCGAATAGGGAAAAGCTCAATAATATCTGACAAGACTCACGACCAAGCTCTAACAAGATTAGTAAAATGCGCATCAGTATCTTCCCTGGCAGCTTCCGGTAAAATGTGCCGCCTCTTTCGAGAGTGAAATTGTCGAAAACAGACGTAAGCCGGAGGCAGGAGAGAGTGGACAGCGAAGAGCTGAAAGAATTATCTCTATTTGAAAGTCTCGATTTGTGACTCTTGTTATCTCCTCGTGTCATTTCGCACACGGATTTTGATTCGCTTGTTACCTACATAATACTGAAAGAAGATTATAGTCGGCTGAGAGCCGTATGTCCAATGGCCAGTCCACCTGAGACAGCGCAACGGCCGATTCATGTTTTTCATCGGCCGTTTCGCTGTCTCAAGTGTACTACAATGGGATATACGGCTCTCAGTCGACTATACCCTGACTCCTAATACCATCATTGGTATAATTTTCTTGAACTTGGACTTTCAAGTCTTAAAATTTTGAATCTCCATAATAGTGAAAAAAATTGAACCAAGTCGTAAGCGTGGCTTAGTCTGCTTGTATCTTGGCCTACTGGAACATCAGTGAAGTTCATAGAGTAGGTTATCAGAAGAATCTGAAGATTACCGATTGCAGAACTGAAAACTTTTGGAGTGATGAATCTAAACAGCACAATAAACACACGTGTACCTTGCACTGACACTCGAACTTGAAGCCCTACTGAAATATCGGAGATAATCAGTTTCCTGAAATCGGACATTATCCGTTTCCGTTTGTATTTCCGTCTACAGAGAACGTCCGATTCCAAAAAACTAAGAATCTCTGAAAAATTACAAAAACAAACATGAGTCGTAGTTGCAGCAACCCCAATCAAAACACATGGAAATGCGAGTTGTGCTGCCTGATCAAGTTCCGATCGATCCACGGATCAACGAGTTAGATTTCGATCCAATCGATTCACGGATCGACCTTCTCGATTATTGACTCATGATCAGTTCATCCAGTCAAATCAATTTCAAATCAATCTTAGTTTGACTGACTAATGACTGACCTTTTGACTGGATGGATTGATCACCAAGACTTACCCGAACATTCTCAAGACTGCTAAACTTGTGATCCAATCGATAAGTGAGCAAAACAGGCTTCAGAAGACTGATTTTGGCTTTGCGCATCACATAAAATACAATCTGCGAAATCGCAAAGTTACATTTATCCATTTTTGGACGAAATAAACTCTGTACCAGTTGATTTCTCGGACATGACAAACTTTTTTCAAATATTGATAACTGTAATTTCCCGCAAAATCACGTTTTCTTGACTGCATTGAAAACGCCACAATTACTAACCAGAGAACTTGCCACAAGTGCAAAAATGAAGTAAGCAAAAAAGATCATCTCGAGAATTGCTCTGTCTGAACGTTGGGGAATCCATGAAAACCGAAACAAACTCGATACGAACAACCTGTGATGGACAAGAAAACGGCTGTCAGGGTGGCTCCAGGGATATGCTGAAATTCAGTTATTGTTCAGGCGACTCTCTGAAAGTTTAGCTGGGGGCACTTGGCAGAGGGCGTGGTAGCCGAGTGGTGTAAGGCGCTGCTCGGTTTACATCGGTCGTCGGTTCGATCCCGTCCTTGGTCAACCAAACCATCTATCCTTTCGGGGCGGAAAATTGGTAGGATTCGCCCGAAAAAGGGCGCCCCCAAGCCGGAGTCGGACACCGTGGGGGTCGCAGTCCCAAGTGGCTTTATGTCACAGAAGCCGGCCTTACCGGTGAACCCCGGCAGAAGAAATCTCTAGATTCCGGTGACCTTTACCCTTTTTTTACTTGGGACTGGCTACCAGGCCGTCTCACTCTCTGTACATCTCAATGAAAAAATGACGGTGAATTGAACGTTCTGCTACCTCGAGTGCAGCCAACGGAAACAATGAAAAACTGAACAAATCACCGAGGCAAAACTCACAAAGACAAAAGGAGCAGCAATCATCCAGCTTTTTCTATGCATTTTCTTCTGATATGAAGGATGACGATAAGCGTAGAGCCTCTCGAAAGCGAGCATAAAGTATGTAGAGGATATTTGGCCAGTGAAAAATATCGAGAATGCTGACCAGAAAACCTGTAGAGATTGAGGAATTCGAAAACTTCGCAATCGCTCTATCTCTCTCCTTCCCCGAAAACAAATCTAACGATAAGTCTCACAATATGATCTAGATTGTGCACAGGTGAGATGAATGCAAGTTCGATAATCGTCCTTGTGCGAGTTACAAAAGTGAAGAATGCTCGGTAGAGAATGATGCCCAGCATCAATCTGAAGAGGTAGCGGGATCTTTTTCCTGAGCCAGCCTTTTCAGTGAGCCCGGTAATCAAAACATCTCGATTCCGGTAAGCCCTACGTTTTTATTTACAGAACCACGGAAAAACTTGAATACCTGAAGTTATAATGCAGAACGCTGTCTTTGTAGAGTGAGTAATACGCAAAGCTAGCAAAAATCATGCCAGCAATATAGCAAGATACTTCGAGGATCCACAAGGAGTATGTCAATTCATCAAAATATCCTTGTACCATGCCAGATCGAACCTGAATGATGACACCAGAAGTGACATTAGTGTTTGAGAATCCAAAGGCTGGTGCGTCAGATACGCTGCGTCCTGTTCACTCAGTCTGTCTTCTTAAAGGAGCGGTGCGAGGAGTTCCCATCGAATTCAAGCAAAAGCGAGTGTCACCAGTAGATTCACCGGGCTCGATATAGTCTCTGTACCGACTTTCAGGAAAAATGGTGATTTTTCGATTTTCATACTCGCCTCGTGTATTTCATCCAGAAAGACAGACTGGTGTGAACTCTTTTTACACAACCTAGAGAACCTTTGGATTCTCAAACACTAATACTTTTCGACTACTGTGGAGATATAAAGAGTGACCCACCTCATCGAAACTAGGAAACTAAAAAAGAATACTGGAAGCACAGATCACTGCCCGCAATGATGTGAGAACTATTGAAAAAATAAATTCTGCAAAATTTCAGACCAGCGAGGACAGCGCGGATAGCACAAGTATGAAGATTGAAACACCTGCGTGTGTGTGTGACTTCCACTGAAACCAAAATTACATAGTGCGTATGAATCACTGCGAAGTTCGCGCTGACAAAATGAACGTGGCAGCGAGCAAAAGGTGTGCTAAAACGTTCATTTTCAACGCAGACACGCCTATTCGCCGCTAGCAACAAAATAACAGCGTTCGAAAGAGAGGCCAGACTACAGTCATAAGGGCGCCTCCAAGTCGTAGTCCCAAGTGGCATCAGGTCGCAGAGGCCGATCTAACCGATGATCCCCAGCAGAGGAATTCTCTGAATTCCGGTGAACTTTAACCTTTCACAGTGATGATCAAAAGGTAGTGTTGGCCAGAATCGAGCGATCTTCGCTGTTCACTTAGCATTGAAAAATTTGGGACGATATAACTCGGACTTATAAAAAACAATCCAAATAAAGACGACTTAATCAAGACCATGCTTTTATCAAAATTTCAAAGTAAGCATCAGATTCTTGAGTCATGATAATCGTCGGGCGTCGACGTGATTTGAGGTAGTGAAACTGCCGGTAGCTCACAAAGACAGGTGGCAGAAGTGAGTGAAACGCGAACAGCTGCAAAAAAGGGTGTTCTGTGGGTGGCCTTGTGTCTGTACCCTCGACAAAGTTCAGAGAGTTATAGAGATCACCAACATTCATGCATAATAAATAGGGAGAATAGGGTGATAGGTAGAGACGAGATAACCGCAACTCTTCACGCCACTGGGGCAAGAGTACAACTCGTTTTCGAAAAACTGTCATTCATATCTCGCTTCGTCCTGGGGCTATGATGGTCAAATTTCGCAGATTAATCCATGAGACTGATATCACCGAACATCCCAAATTTTAGCACGATAGCCTCAGGATGAAGCGAGATATGAAATACAGTTTTTGATAACGAGTTTGTACTCATGTCCCTGTGGCGCGAAGAGTTGCGGTTATCTCGTATCTAGTGATAGGGTGAAGCGAGACATTATTCTCAGGTTTTGAAAAACTAATCACTTTTGTGCCTTCTGGGGTTCTAACAACTGCTATATCTCTGAAGATCAAAGAGAGCAGTGTCATCAATATCCCATTACCCGGAGAGGAATTATTAGTATTTGAGAATCCGAAGGCTGGTGCGTCAGATACGCAGTGGTCCTGTTCCCTCGGTCTGTCGTTTTGAAAAAGACAGACTGGTGTGTACTCTTCGCGCGCACCAGCCTTTGGATTCTCAAACCCTAATACGAACATACCAACTCGTATACATGACTGATCCTGCCTACATCTTGGCCAACAGGAACATTCGTGAAGATCATTGAGTAAAGAATGAGGGAGCATCTGAAACTGATGTGTTTCAACTTTTTGTGAGGAAGATTGCAAGGAATTTTTCATTCAGAAAAAGCCAAGAACTGTTTGAAAAATGCGCAACCGGAGATGGTCTATTAGTGTTTGAGAATCCAAAGGTTGGTGAGTCAGATACACAGCGTCTTGTTCACTCGATCTGTCGTCTTGATACGACAGAATCCTGTCATTCAAGCTGTCTGGTAGTTCACATGTGCTTTCATGTGACTTCCTGACATGACCTCCGGGTCGTGCAAAAGTTTACACACCCGCCTGTCTTTTTCAAGACGACAGACCGAGTGAACAGGACGCTGCGTATCTGACGCACCGGCCTTTGATTTTCAAACACTAATAATAACCGTGGGGGAAACGGTGAATTTACCAATCATGTTTGCTTGATTCACAATCAGCTCGCACCAGCAGGAATGGCTATATTCAGTTGTCCGTACGGTACCATTATCCGTACGTTGAAACTACCGTAATCCAATGAACTTTAGACGTACGGATAATGGTACTGTACGGATAACTGAATTTAACCGCAGGAATAGATCTCATGTATCGAGGCCGGATGGAAAATGAACAAAACCTTACATGAAGCGTAGTTGCTACGACTCCTATGAGAATGCACGGAATAGCGAGCTGAGCTGCCTGTCGATCAAATTTGAATCTCGAATAGCTAGATCAATTTTTCAGGTTTATTAATTCTGATTTCATATTTTACTATATTGATATACCAATTTTTATTTCTACTCACCCGATAAGCCAATCGGCTACAGTCATAACAATTCATCGTAAATCTTTCGTCTGCTACCCGAAACAACTAACTCAAAAATGTGAGAAATATTGGAAATTGATAAAACTGACCCTCACATTTTCCAAGCTACTGAACTTGTGATTGAGCCGGTAAGTGAGTTCAACAGGCTTGACCAGACTTATTTTAGCTTTCTTGAGAATGCAGACGACTATCTGGAATTCGGAATTTCCGTAAATCAACGGAGAACTAACGATCGCTCAAAAATTAATCGGCAATTTATTATTCGATGGTGAATGGGCTGGCGGAATGAGAAAAAGAGAAGAGAAGAAAGAAACCATTAAAATCTGCTAACCACACAACTGGAGAGCAGCGCTGCGATAAAATATGCAAACATTATCGGCTCAAGCAGTGATCTGTCTGTAAACGAGTTTTTGAAAGTCAGTTTTCGAGAAAAAATCATAGCTTGATAAAAACATTCACATTATATCATCAAAATTTGGGTTTATAAGTGATAAATCGATCAGACCAATTACGGAACACTCACTCGCCACAACCATGAACACTAGCGTAACGGCTACACCCGGAATGTGCTGAAATGTACTCTGTTCGAAGCGCGCCAGCTGGTTCGGATTTGTTCAGAAATCCATAGCAACCAAAATCCGTACGTTGAAATTCCAACGGTATACGGTAGAAAGTAACGTGCTGACTTTGTCGCAAAAGATTTCTGAACATATCAGCTGGTTCCATGAATGGACTCACAAATAAGAAGGGAGCTGACACTCTCCAGCACAGTCCATTCATCTTATGCTGATATGAGGATTTCGAAATGCGTGCAGACGCTCAAATGCCAGCAGAAAGAGCGTAGAAGATATTTGACTCGAAAAGAACATGGAAATGCCGGACATTATCACCTGCACAGTCTATTTTCGAACGATCATTCCGTTTTTTGCATGCTGCTTTGAAAATTTAACGGGTCGTAGTCGTTTCAATGAACTGTTTGGAAAAACTCTGGAAAATCGCTTCACAGTTTCATTTCGAAATTGCGAAAAAAACTCACAATATCATCAAGAATCGCATCAGGTCCGATAAATGCCAATGGCAAATTGTCTTCGTTCTAGTGACAAATGTGTAGTAAGGCCTAGACAAAATGATGGCAAGTAGCACCCTGTACTTTATCGAATTTGTCATCTGTAGCAATAAACTGATAATTCAAAGGAAGATGTCGTGAAAAGGTGTAGAGTAAGCAAGAAGCAAAAGAGCGTTGAAACATGCAGTTGAAACTCCGAAAAATCCGCAGGTAGAGACGAAATAATCGCAACTTTTCGCGCCAGAGAGGAATGAGTACAAACTCGTTTTCGAAAAACTGTAATTCAACATCTCACTCGTCATGAGGCTATGATTTTCAATTCGGTGTGTGCTGTGATATCTGTCTTATGAACTATTCTACCAAGTTTGAAAGTAATAGCCCCAGGACAACGCGAGATATGAATTACAGTTTTTTCGGAAAACGAGTTTGTACTTATGTCTGGGAGGCGCAAGGAGTTGCGGTTATCTCGTCTCTATCCGCAGGTCAATTCTAGGTTGGGAAAATATGAACAAACAAAAAAATTTCTCCATGATCCCTTGCTCACCTGAAGTTGAAATGCAGCACTTTGTCTTTGAAAAAAGAGTAGTATGCATAGGATGCACAAGTCAATTCCAATCAAGTACAGAATCAACTCAAAGATCCAGATACTGTAGGTTATCTCGTCGAAGGGGCTCTGAAAATGATCGTCAGTTATTGATATGAGAAAGGTGCTAAACTCATCTTACCTCCTCAATTCACTCCAAATTTCCCCCATTCCCGACGAAGCCTGATAGAGAGCTCGAGTTGTCATAGAAAACACACGCATGGCACGAAACAGGACGATACAAAAAAGTTGATAATCAAATGAAGATAAACAGTGCAGTTGGAAGAAGCATGCAGGTACGGAAAGATGAGGAAACCAAAAAACGTGGCGAAAAAATCAGAAAAGGTGACTGCGTGAATTGTAGTGAGTTTTGTTGACAGGAGTTGTCACAGTGATAAAAAACTCTCCACTGAGTGTGTGTGATGTTCTGAAACTTATAATTATGATCACCATCTTGCCAATTACACGCTGACCATACAGCTGCCGTCTCTCTCTCTACCTCTCTCTCTCCCTCTTCCCTCCCTCTTTCAAAGCCTAGTTTCAAATTCGGAAGAAATAAAAGAAAAGATTTCGGTTTCGTTGAAGAGAGTCTGACGCCAATTCCAAGACTTTCTCACGATAAAAGCGTCTCTCGTTCAAAACCACTAAAAACCGAAACAAGTTCACAGCTCAAGTTCACAATTCACAGTTGTCAGTTCAAGTCACTTTGAAGTTACATCTGAACATTTATCAGAAAAAGTTTTTCTATGTATTTGTGTGAAGCAGGCAATGTGATTTGAACCCGATCTCTTAGCCGTGGCCGACGAAAAGAGATTTTTTCGAGTTGAAAGTGTCTTCGAAGACGTTTCGTCACACAGACGTCCTAGGACAGAATTTCAGGGGACGTCCTCGAAGATGTTTTCGTTTTGTCTTCGAAGACGTCCCAGATTCTTCTCGAACAGGGCATCTTTGAAGACACTTTCGACCCAACTTGTATCAACGAGTAGCAGACTGTCCAAAAGAATATTGTAGCCTTTCTTCACCTAGTGAGAGGGATCCAAACAACCAGAGAGATAATCTGTAAATTCACAAAAACTTGAATGTCGGGCGGAGTCGAACCCGCGACGTGTGATTTACATATTTATAGCCCCAAGTCAAAAACCACTAGGCTTCAGAGGCACATTCCCTTGGACAGTCTCCTATCGCACGAATAAATCTTATAACATGATATAATTGATTTGAAAATGAAACATTATCTATATGAGAACGATAAAAAAACAACAACGGGGAATGTATTGACAATCGATAAAAATAACAACGCTCAACAGATTATTCTTATTACCCAAATGGAGACATTTATACCTGACTATTCATGCGTACTCATAATATTCATGCGGAAATCAACTCTGCCAAACTCTTCAGAGCCAGTTCTTCTGGAGTCTGAAAGGTGAAATTTCGATCTCTTCCTCTCTCCTCTCTCCTCTCTCCTCTCTCTCCTCTCTCTCCCTCTCTCTCTCCCTCTCTCTCTCCCCTCAAACTGACCCTAACTTCTTCCTCTTCTTGCTTCTTCTCGGCGTTTCCAGCTGAAAAACAAGAGTTTTTAGCACACCTACAAAACTTTGAGCCATAAAACTCCAAAAAACGAAAATTTTTCAGTTCTTCTACAGAAAAATCATAG